>JAVHNF010071201.1:7143-29588 GCA_034783455.1 Micropsitta finschii | reverse complement strand
ATAATCCATAGATTCTCTTTTTCCACATGAGTTTGCCCAGCAGTTCCTTGTTTAACCATGCTGGTTTCCTGGCTCCCATCATCACTATCACAGTGATGATGGACTGTTACTCCCGCTGCCAAAGGAGGGAAGTGGCATCACCTCATGCTGCTGATGGGCTCAGTGTTCACAGTCAGAAAGGCCATCCCCAACTTTCTGTCCCTTCGTAGAGTGCTCGTACCTGCCTGCTCCCAGAGGCAGCTGCCTGGTTTGCCCATACACACACGTTGGCCCTGGTTTGTGAACAAGGTAAAGGTAGAACAGGTCATCTGGTTGTTGGTGTGGCAGTACTCAGGGATGTGCTCTGAGGGCACTCTCATCTTGGGGATTGTCTACCATGGCTTAGGTTGGGTGGAGCGAGTGGGCCATGGAGTAAGAAGTGGTCCTTGCCTCAGGAAATCTGTCCATCTCTGCTCAGTCACTCCCCACAGGCTCATATTGTATTCCCTCGAAAGAAGTTTTCTGGGAAAATGCAGCAATTCCCATACATCATGTTGCCCCAGTTTTGGGCACAATCTGCAGTTATAGTGTGTTCATAATCTGTATACTGCAGAGAATCTTGCCTGCAGCACTGGCGCTATGACACCCAATTTCCTTCCACAGAGAGTCTAGGGAAATGGTTTTTGTTAGAGCTGGCTTGTTGGAAAAATGCTGATGAAGTGAAACATAAACACATTGTGTTGGAATTTTCATGGGAAAATGTTGGTGAAGGGTTTCAGCATGCCTGGAATTCATCTTTGCAGCACTAACCCTCCTTCTCTGTCTTATATTCATATACAGTGCAGCTTTAGTATTCCAAAAGAAATATTTTAACTTCAGCCGATTAAAAATTAAGGTCAAAATGGAATTGTAATGGAATGTAAATCGTCTCAAATTTCAGCTTTTTTCACAATCTGGGAAAACACTGTGTTGTGCAACCTTAGTATTTCCCACTGGCAACAGCTCACATGTATCACCACTGCTGAAATTTCTGTTTGTCCTTCCAAATGAAATGTATTTATTTCCTCCTTCCTATCTCTACAAATGAATCAAATGGCTCCATGATAACATGCTGGTGGAATTAAGCGCTTGGTAAAAGAGCCAGAACAACATAACATTTACTTTTTTTCCAAGAAGGAAACAAGTGGAATTTTACCATCATGCAAATGTAGAAAATCCTGGAAGAAACTGCAAGCGTTAAACCCAGAAAGGTGAATGCACATATATAGAATATCCTAGATGCTGTGTGGAAAAAAATGCCTCTTAAATTCATACCCCTCAAATTCAGTGTATGGTTTTGAATCAGTATAGCTTGTTAATGACTAATGCAAGACCATGCTCAGATGATGAAAATCCTCAAGTTCTTGATCTCATTTTTATAATAGTGGAATGGAGAAATAAAAACCAGTTTGTAACTGCCAAGCAAAGAGAGCATGGTAAGGGCAGCAGGTCAGCTTATCTCCAAGTGAGGTGTCTTTCTCACAGCAGTGCAGGGACTTTTTGAATATCTATTTGGACCATATGCTCCTGAGTTAAATGGTGCTTTCTGTGTAGGAAAGGTTTTCTTTGTGTTCTGAGGTTTGTGGTCAGAACCTTTAGCAGCCCTGGACTCACCAATATGGTCCTTAAACTCAGTGGGCATACTTCTTTCTCTTCACTGTGGATGTTGGCTGGTGAATAGACCTACATGTGTGCATACACATGTGTATTGCTGCAATGTTATGCCATTTATATATATAAATGTAAAATAATATGAAATAGTGTATATAGTTACTGTGAAATTGCAGAATCCAGAAGGCTGAGATAACTCTTATCTCTTTTGAATGTTGCTGCTAAAACATGAAGACCAGCGTCCATTCTCCAGGGCTTTACTTCCCTATTTATTAACACCAGGCTTGCTGGGAGGTGAAGAAAAATTTGGCTACAAAGCCAAGCATGGTTTTGTTGCCAAGAAAGATCTCAGGTGCAGCTGGGGTGCATGGGTGGAAAATGATAAGTCCTTCATAGAAACTATTAATAATCCACTCCTTTAAACTGGGAAGATTGTCATTGAAACAACTGGCAGCACACAGGGATGCTTTAGTAATTTAGAAAATGCTGGAAACCCCGCTGGCTTTCCCCCAGTGCTTGTGGTTAGATTGGGGTGAGGTTTTGACATCATTTTCCTAGAAAAGAGAGAGTACATAAAAGGGAAGGCAGCCTATAAAAATGTCCTCACCCAGCATGGGCAGAAACCAGGTTCTACTTCTTTAAAGGCTTCTGAAGCCTGTAGCTGCACAGAAAGAAAATATAAATCTGGGAGGAATTGCTTCTCTGGCAGACAGCTGCTAAGATCACCTTGCATAGTTTTCTAACATTTCTCACTCTTGTTTTCTGGTAGCATTCTCATTTGGACAGAAGGTGTCTGAACCTGCTTGGTGGATGAGGAAGACAAAGTATTTCTGGGGAGCCTTTGCAGGAGGAGGCAGCAAGCGGGAGAAAGTGGCTGGGGAAAGTGCAAGGATGCTGCCCAGGGCCATGCATGAGGAGAAGAAGCAGCAGGAAGCAAAGAGGAGAGGGAAGCTGAAAACCATGGCAGGAAAATTGCTGAAGATGGTGGCCAGTGAAAAAGAGGCAGCAGAAGAGAAGGCTGGTGATGTGGAGGTGGCAGGGAATTTGCTGAAGATGCCAACCAGTACGAAGGGAGCAGAGGGTGGGGTGCTTGCAGGTAATCTTCAAGTTATTTCTGGATCCAGTCCTGGACCTTCTCTGCCTCTCCCAGCACTGCAGGCTCTTGTTTTTGTTAGTTTCTGGAGTAGGTGCTTTACACTTTCCTCCTCCCCATCCTTCACCTGAGTTCCTGTCCTTCATGAACTGTGGGCTTGCTCTGTATTTCACTTGCCCTTTGCCTCACAAGTACTTCTCTTTGCTGTTCTTATTTTTATCCCTGCAAAGACTCCTGATATGTCTTGTGAGAAAAACAGCGTACTTGTGACTGACATGCTGCTGAGTGTGACTGTGCTGTTCTTCCATAGGCGTGGAGGGGGAGGTAGGTTGTACATGAATTAATTGTTCCCAGTAAACATTTCCTGTGTGTTGCCTGTGTTGAGGTAGGACAAGTGCAGCTTGTTAGACCCCTCTGGAGCAGCTTGCCCATTGCTTTGCTGAAGATCCTTGCATCAGCCCTTCTCTGTTTTGTGTCACATTTGTCCCTCCAGTCCTGTTTGATTTAATTCTTACTGCATAGATGAGGTGTTTTCATAGATGAAAGTTAAGGTACAGGTGATAGCTTTTTGCCAAGAAAGGTTTGACCAGATGATCCTTGAGGTTCTTTCCAACCTGGTGTTCTATGATTCTGATAGCGGAAGCTCATATGCTTCTCATTCTTCACTCTATACCCAAAGCTGTACCCTGAATGCATTTCAGAGTCCCACTGCTTCTGGCCTTGTTTGACTTTCCCTGGGTTTAACTGTTAGTGGTGGGCTGGCTGTGGTGGGTAAGATACTTCAGAAACAAACACTGGTGGAAAACTTTTTCCAACTACTGAACTTCAAGGATTTCGTATCTGTCTTGGTGGGGTGTCTGGTGATCAGGACAGTGGCTCAGTCGCTACAGCTTCTTGCAGACATGAAAGTCATGAGGGGGTTACGTGAGTTCCCATTGCTGAGACAGTGCAGATAGGTAGCCCACCTTCCGATTTTCACCTTTGCGCAAAATAGCACATTGGCCATTTGGCCTGGGTGAAAAGTCCTGGCAAGGAGAGGACTGTGCAGTCCCAGTCTAAGACAAGAACTCGCTGGCAGGAATGACACCCTACCAGATTGTGGACAGGCAGGAGGGACCTCACAAGACAGCCTGCAGCACTTTGGTCCTGCCAGGGTTTCTGCAGAGAAGGCAAAGGATTCCTTCTAGGCTTGACTTTCACCTGTTGAATCTTGCAGAAGATGTCCCTTTTCTAATTCTTTTCTTCTGGACAAAACGTACATTCATGGTCATTAATGAACCTCCTTTGCCCACATGAGGAGGTCTGCTGGGATGATGACAGAAAGCTACAGATGACTAGTCTGCAGGCTTAGTTAGCCTGGAGGAGAAAGAATGAAAGAAAGCAAGAGGAAAGAAACTGCTTGCCCTGAGGAAACTGAGAGGTGCTAGTGCTAGACCTTACGGGAGGTGATCTTGAGTAGGTCCTGAGAAATTTTGGTATACTTATAAACTACATGCTTCAGTACTCAGATGTTAAAGTGATGGGTTCTATAGAGGAGTGAAGAAACATTAAGTTTTCTTGTTACTCTGTGTGTTGCAGAGGAAGCCATCTGTGGGTTCATTGAGCAAGGAAAATTTCTTGAAGCTTGTGATCATATTTATAATCTGGAGCATTCTGGAAATGACAAGATGGGAAAGTCTGAATCACTTTATAAGCTACTGGCTGAACGAATGTGGACTGTGGTGGGCGAAGCGCTCAGTGGAAGTGGTAGGATGTTCCTGGAGCCATTGCAGTCAGTGGGGGAATCACTGAAGTGGGAGAAGCAGAAGGAAGTAGAGTGGCTTGGCAGCAGTCAAGAGACTGGGCCTATTTCCACCTGGAGTCCAAACTTCTGGAGGAAAGAACTGGAGGAACAGCTAATACAGTACATGACAGCCCAGATTCCCCCGCTGAGTTCCTCTGCTAACGCAAATGAGACTGCATTAAAACAGCATCTGAGTCAACTGGAAACGTCGTTTCTCCCCAGGCTGGATCACGGAAGTGGAGTCTTTGAGGAAACAGGACTGCTCAGCACCTACACCTATTGCTGTTATGCCTCTTTGTCTTCTCACCTTGCTACACTTACTGACAGTAGCCATTTCAGCTTCAGCCAATGCCTTTTAGTTTATGAATGGGGCCTCAAAATGTACAAAAGGTATGTTTGAAGGCCTTCCTTTTCTGTACATTTTTTTTATGTCTCTATTCAGTTCCGAGCATGATCCCTGCTTCCTGGTAAGGCAGTTATGTTCAGGACTCTTGTTGAGTTTAGACTTGTCCACTGCCCGCTTTATCTTCTGTGCTCTCAGAATCAGATCCTTTCTACATTGCAGTACTGCCTTTTTCTAAGTCATTGGTACTGGGCTCATTGGCTTACCAGAGGTAGGCAGTTATTTCCCTGCTGGACTCCTGTTGGACATGCACGGTGTCCTGCTTTCTTCACCAGTTTCTGTTCTCGTACTAAGCCTTTTTTAGCAAGGTCCATGATACTCCATTTACCCCAGAATAATTTTCTCTTGCCTTTATGTCATCATGGTGCTCTGCAGACTTTTCTTATTGGCTCCATGGTTCTCTTGTCGCTTTATCTGGCTTGTAGTTCAACCATATTTTTTTTGTATTTCCTGCATTAGTGTTTAGATCACAAGAAAAACATATAGCAGGTTATCAAATTCCTGCCCAAGATGGAGAAAATGGATGTGGTTTTCCCCATGATCTGAAGAGCAGCACATCTGGGACCTTTTGTCTCAATGTGAATTAAAAGCCTGTGGGTGTCATCAAAGCCTGAAGCTTTCTTGTGCTGTCTTTTTGTGTGACAGTGGTAGATGGGGTGTTTGATTCTCTGCATCCATGGTTACTTTGCTATTTTACAGTTCCAATCTTCTTATATCCTAGTAGTTTTCAGCCCTTTTGATTGCTTCCATGCAAGATTCTGTCCTTTGTTCCTGGTATTGATTACACTTATAAATGCTTGATTAGCAGTTCATCAGGTGGGGTCTTCCCCTCACCAGCTGCTGAAGGAGGGAGGCAGGGTGGTGGGTACATGCTGGTGCATGCTGTCCTCAGAGTCATAGAATCATAGAACAGTTAGGGTTGGAAAGGACCTTAAGATCATTGAGTTCCAACCCCCCTGCCGTGGGCAGGGACACCTCACACTAAATGGGTCAGATGTCACCCATGTCTCTTTCCAACCCAAGGCTCTTTCCAACCTGTCCTTGAACACCTCCATGGGAAACATGGGGCTAGGATACACCCATTCTACTGCTGCTTTTAAAATGGTAAAGTTTTAGAGTGACAGATTGATGAAATATAGAAAACTTGCATGAAATTGGAGGTGAATAATTATATAATCTAAATATATTAAGGAAAGCTCAAGGTAGGAACAAATGTGTTGTGCAAATGCTGAATTCCTTCAATAAAAAAAAAAAAAAAAAAAGGAAGAGCAGCCCATGACTGTAGTAAGGTCAAAACGTAGTGAAGAAAGTGGAACTGAAAACAGCAGAGATGCCAAACGTAACTATTTGGGTTTTCCTCTTTGAGTACAGTTACAACCCTAATGAAAGCTCATGTGTAGTTGCAGTTGTCCTGGTATATAGCTGCTTCTTATTTCATTCAGAGAGAATACGTGACACTTGTAAAGTGGTGCATCCATGAAAGTGTGGTTGGGTGACTCTGCCCAAGCCCATGAAGGAATTCAGCATCAGCAGTGAGAGAAGGGGAGAGGAAAACAATGAGCAAAATGTGTGATTTGGGCAGCAAATATAGGAAGAAGGAAAACAAAAAGCACAGAAGAATAGTTGACAAAAGGTTATGATAATAAATACCATGCTGCAGCTGCCCCGACACTGTGAACACCACTGGGTCCTTGCAGGGCACCTCATTTGCTTGGCGTGAGGCCATGGTGCCAAGCAGGGGGTGCCCGGTGGGTGACGGGCTGTGGAGCAGTGGGAAGCTGCCCCTCTGGCTGAGCTCTTGCTTCTGTACACAGTGGCAGCAAGACATGTCTGAGACCCAGGCAAACCTCCCAGCATAGCCTTTCCTTTGGTGTACGGTGTCTCCTGTGGATCGTTTTGAAGACTGAGGAAAAGTTACTTGCAGTTGCCAAGGTAAGAACTGAGGAGTTTTACCCGAATCTGCCTGTTTTATTCACATGGTTTTAAAACTCCCATTGTTAAATTAACTGCTCTCTTGCTAGATGAGCCAGCTCAGCTCAGGTGTGCTTGAGTCCAAGCTCTCCGTCTTGGCTGAGTTTCATTACAGAGCCCAGAACGAAGCTCCATGACTGTCTTCTGCCAAAGGGATGCTGCCCTGCTCTTGCTGCTTAGCAAAGAGGTGGCAGGACATTTGCAAATCTCCCTCTGTCTCTCTAATGCATCTTTTTAGTACTGCAACCTACTCTGCTCAGAAGCCAATGTATCTGGAAGAAAGGGAGATATGGGTGAAATCCACTTCCTTGTTGAGAGCCATTTCAAGATGCTATTCATCTTCTCTCCAGCTGCTAATAAGCCCACAGTGTGCAACAGTTGGGGTTTTTATAGCCCTGTTGCTTCAGCTATGCAGGATATTGAGGCTTCAGGCTTTGTCTGCATGTGCACCCCTCACAGCCCTCCCCATCCTGCTGGACTGACACTGCTGAGGCTACAGCAATTATTTCCAGAGCCCAGCACAAGCAATCCTGCAGCTGTTGCACACCTGGCACAGCCCTCAAGTAAGGTCAGAGCAGGGCTTCCTGCCTTGTGATCTTACTGCTGACCTCAGTTCCAGGGCTGCAGCATCTCTCTCTTTTCTCAGCAAAGCTTCCCCTTTGAAGAATGTTGTTGAGGCACATGGAATACAAATGAAGTAGGAAAGATGTGTTATAGCAACGGGGAGCTCCAGGAGAAACTACGCTATTTGGAAAACTCAGCGGGGCCTATTAGATTCAGCTAAAGTCAAAATACAGCAGCAGGAGTTACCATACTCATGTCACTTGCTTTTCCTTTCCACTAGCCCCTGGGGAGAAGAGGAGGGGAAATTCCATGGCAAACTGCTGAATCACCCAAGGGAAAGTACTCTGAATTGCAGAGATTTTCCTCAAGACCTATTCCCTGAAGGGGAACATGAAGGTAGTCACAAACATGGAAATAGAGGTGCCAGCTGGTGACAGGATGCTTAAAGCCTGCAGATTTCAGGGTTTAACAACGAGGATCCCTATGGCCTGTTTCTAATCATTATCCTGGGGAAGACCACATGTTCTTAAGGTCTGGTTTTAGAACCTATTTCATTGAAGGAAATGACTACTCAGGATAGTGCTAAGGTTAACTTAGGAGCAAGTCGCTGGGTCATTGACAGCTCAAAGATGCTGACTAGCAGTGATGGAGAACTTAACTTTTTGTTCACTCTAATGTAAGAGCTGGAGAAAGCTTTTGTTTAACCATGGGCTTTCTGTTTTCCTGATACACCATGCATGGAGCAGGCTCACCTAGATCTGGCCATGGTTGTACTGTGCTGCCCTGAGTTGGCTGCATTTTTTTGTGCCACCTTGAATGTAGAGCATTGCAGCTCTACAAAGTGCCACATTGTGCATAGAAAACAGAGCTGGAATTGCTGGAGTGTGTGGCACAGCAGAGTCTTGGCTTGCTTCAAACCCAGCCAGCTTAGGACCAGCTCCAGGTTCAAGCTAATGAGATTAAGTAGAGATGAACTGACTCCATATGGAAAAATGATGGATGTCTCTTTACTCAGCTCAGTGGAATAGCTGATAAAACCTGGTTTATCCCTCTATTTCTTCTTTCAGGATACTCCAGCCCTTCATTATTCCAAATACACAGGAAGCTGCTATTGAGCAAATATCGTCAGTTATCTCTGAGTGACTGTAGTATATAATCATGACTGTAAATCACCCGGTGTGTGTTTTGTCACTTCAGTGGATGACTAAGTTTTTCTAAAAGAAAAGAGACTGACCAAAATAAGCTATGGTTTGCTTTGCTTGTGAATACCTGGCTTGTCACTGGGAGTGCCAGCCTGATACCTGTGCAAACTGAAAGCACTTTAAATAGAAATTAGTGATGAGAACTCTGACCACATCTGAAGGTGCTGAGAGCTTAGATGCCACGTGAGGCTCAAAACCACTTCCAAACACCACTGTGGGGAACTCAGCCAGCGCTGTGTGGAGGTGGTGTTCCCTCAGTCTGCACATGTCTAGGGCAAGGGGGCTTTGTGCCTTCTGAGGCTGCAAGGGCGGGGACCTAGAAATTATGGTGCCATTGACTGGGTGTTGATCTGTCACTGCCTTGCTGTAGTGGGGAATTTTACATGAGTGTAAGGCAAACCCTCTAGGATGATGTCAGGGTTCATTCTGGTACTGAGATGTGGAAAATGAACTTTAAGTCCCCTGCTTCTGCAGCCTCAGCTCAAAGCTGTCTCTTTGTCGAGAAATGGAGACGGCAGGGCCAGACGTGCACACATGGACAAAAACTCAAGGCAGGTTTACACTGACCTGCAAAGGATCACTTGGGTTTGCTTCTTTTTCCCTCCCTTCATATTTTCAAGTAGACAAAAGGAGGACTGAGAAGTTCATGTGCTTTGGAGTTTGGGCTGAGGCCCTGCTCCTGTCCAAATGAGTAAGACTGTGTGGTTGTTCTGCCCCCCCTGCCTGCCTCTGTGTTGGTGGTGCACTCCAACCCATGTTGAGCATCTTAGCCAATTTTGACCTCATTCGATAATGATGTAGGGGTCTCAAGGATGTTAAATTCTTGCATGTGTTAGAACAGCAGCTGGACAGATGAGGGACCCAATCTATAATTCAGCCCTCTGCATTTTCTGAGAGGAAGTGGTTGGTGGGGCAGTTAGCACAGGTGAGCTGGCCATCCATGGATCTAAAGCTTTACAACATGGGGTGACGTGTCTTGGTCAGACAGGGAGGAACAAGGAGGAAACTGGGCCTGTTTATTACAGCAGAAATTCTGGTCCTCTCCGCGTTGGAGCTTTGGTGCCTGAGGTGCTTGTATTAATTCAGACGCATCATCTGATGTGTCTAAGTACCATGGCTCAGCAAGTTATTGCCTTGCAGTTACTAACTAAATACGTGCTTTGCCTCATTGGGGAGCAAGCCCAATGTGCCAAAATGTGCCAGGCTTAAGCTGGCACATTTTACTGTGCAGCTGTGGCAGGATAGAAGTGTTTGTGCAGCTCGGCTGGGATGTATTATCTTAGTACGTTGTGTTCACACAATTACAGTCAGGTGATGGCACTCAGGAAGAAAGGAATTCTTCTTGGGTTGTTTACAACTGCTTATGTGTCTTTGATGAACACTTTTCAGTGAGTATGCAGAGCAGTTTTTTGAGTATACTTTTGATGAAATTCTTAAGAGACAGCCACAGATTTCCTAATTCATCAGCCAGAATAGATCAAAGACAGAAAGGGAAGATCACACTTTACATTCTATTTCCTTGGAGGAAGATGGAGAAATGAAAGAATAAATAAGCGAGACAGACTTTTGAGTTTAAAGCTTCTGGAAAGGTCAGATCATGTTTTAAGCAATGAACCCTTTCTCTGCAGTGTTAGTTTTGGTTTTACAGCCCATTCAAACCAACATAAACCAGCCAAGTCTTGGGAAATTTCCCAGCATGCTGCCTCATGGGGCTCATCTCACCATGACAGTAGCTCTAAACACTAACCCAACTCCTCTTGGCACTCACAAGTACCTAGCTCAAGTGAGAAAATGCTTTTAATTAACGCTGGCTGGTTTATGTGGGTGCTGGTTGGAGCTAGTAAGGGTGGAAAATCTCAGCTACAGTAGCTGGCAGCACAGAGTTGTGTCTAAGTGTTGTTTTGCTGTGTGGGTGCCTTCATCTGAGCTAAGCTAACTCGGGAAGACTGTAGATAACCCGAGCTGACACTGGGATGAAAGGAAGCTGCAAATCATTTAAACTCAACAAACAATGTGGAACAAAACAGAACAATGTTATTAGGTCAGCTGGAAAATAGCCAGGCTTTGGGTTAAATGAGACAGCCAAAAAATAAAGGCAGAAATTCATCTAGTCCAAATGCATAATGAGAGGCTGGGAAACCTAGCTCTTAATGGATGCCATTTTATCTCAACTGTTTTTTCTCTGTTCTTTTAATATTTAGAAGGAAGTAGGGAAAGCCCTGAAAGAAGCCTTTGATATTGGGAAACCCCCTTGTGCAGATGCTGCAGTGATTCAGGTAAACTGGTGGGGACCGAAGAGCTCTTGTACTTTGGGGCAGTCATGGTTTTGCACACAAGTATGCAGGTATTTGGCAAGACCCAGTTTTGCATGTCTTGGGCTAAGCTTGATGTGTTAAAAGTTTGCAAGTTAGCTGCCATCCTTAAACTGCATCTGTTTGCTCCCAGACTTGATTTTGTCTTGTGCATATGTAAAGAGAACTAAACTAAACTACGTAAAAAAGGATGAGCTGAGATTAGCTGATTCAAGCTGAAGCTGCATTTTCATATATTCTCCTGGATATTCATGTAACGTGTTTGGGAAGTCATGGTGTATGTTCTGCAGAGCACCTCTATAAAACCAGTGAAAGCTGTTGAGCCATGGCAGGTCCCCATACGTGACAGTGCAAACATGACTGCCGCCCTGATGGGTTAACCAGTGCAAGGGACTACTGCAGGGCACAGTGCCGTGTGCAGAGGGCATTACAAAACCATGGTCTGCTGGTATTTGAGCAGTACCATGGCCAGAGGGCACTTGGATAAAGACTCTCAAAAGGCTTAAATAAATCCTGGGGTTTACATGCTTAAGTGATGCTAGAGATCAGGGACAGGCTGCGTCTGCCATGACTGTATCCTTCTTCTCTGCTGCCACCACCACAGCGACAGTCCTGTTTCAGGTCACAAGAGAGGGAAGTAGCCCTTTGGGATGGCAGATAACCTCAGGCACCCCACTGGAGGCTCGTGGTGAGCATTGCAGTTCAATAGCAGCTGGCCTTCCTGGAAAGGATACAGCTGGCAAAAAGAGGCTTTTCTGACCCAACAGACCTAGGTGCCATGTGCAGAGCTCACAGAGAGGACTGCTCCCTCCTCACCTTGCCCCATCACCTTGGAGTGGTGGAGCAGTGGTGTACTCAGTGATGTACCTGTTCTAGGGTAGAGTCTAGCTTTTTATTTCCTGCTTTTAGCTGACAGAACAAAAGTTTCTAATGGGAATCAGGCCATAGCCTGGTTGAATGCTGTAGTCCTCATATCTGCAACATTTGGCCATGCTTCAGCATGGCCAAATTTTGTTGTGTTGTGTATGTAACTGACAGGCTAGAATGCTCTGCGGCAGGTGATGGAAAAGCCTGGATAAATAGGCAAGCCTTATGAAATTATCTCCTCCTCGTCAATTTTCTCAGGGTGACACTTACAGATCAGATAGAAAATGAACAAGGTGTCATGGAAACTCATCAGCTGTGGTTTTCTGACACTTTGAGCTGGCATATTTTATCCTGTCCATTCGGGTGAACTTTTACATCTGTTGTGAGCAGTGGAAAAACCCGTTCCCGATGTGAGTCACCCTTTGTTTGTGACTGGCGCTTCCCAGAGCACTGGGAGAGCACAGTGTATGAGTCCATCTGTCTCCTTTTATCCATCTGGCTCTCCTCCCCTTGCAAGCTTTTGTTTCCACGGAGCAACTAATGGGCAGCATTACCTTACCACCTGCTCCAGGCTGCCCAATATGGAGTGGATTTTGGCTGTCTGGCACAGCCCACCTCCCACAGACACCTGGGCTACCCAACTGGGGTCAGTGTGGTGAGACAGACACTGTAGGGTTTAACATGTGTTGCTGTGTCAGGCATGAGAAATGGTGGCTGGGCAGATGATGGCTGTCTTCTTCAGTAACCCCTGGTGGAGACCCTGTTAGAGGAGCAGGGCAGTGAGAGCTGCCTAACCTTCTTTATAGCATCTGAACCCAAGTTGGTCTGTGAGGGTGTCACAATGAAGTGCATGTGGGTGCTCCTGCAGATGGTAGGTCTTTGACTGAGCTGAGCTGCCAGGCTGGACATGGCTAGCAGAGAACATCTATAGGGATAGGCTCTTCTCCAAGCACAGGACTTGGCTCCAGCCTGTTGACTACAATGAAAGCGACAGTAGCAAAGGTAGAGGATCAGGCATTAAAATCAGGCTCCTAAAAATTACTTTTATTTCCACAAGGGCTCTCAAAACCGAAACTGAAGTTGTTTCCCAGAAGGCAGAGGGATATGCAGCAGCATGAGGGATAGGATGTATTCCTGTTCACTGCATAGGGAACAAATTGCTTTGGTCTGCTCTACTCTCATGCCTTGAAATCTACAGATACTAACAGAGAAGATGGAGGCTGCCTGGCATGTCAGTGAGAGCCTGAGTACGAAGGTGGAAGCTGTATGCCTGGAGGAATGCCTGAGGTTCCTGGAGAGGTAGGAAGAATGCTGTTTCCTCCTTGGCAACTTCCTCAGTGCTCAAAAGAAGGAAATCCTGATAAAGCAACTGGTGATGCACTGTTCACCTGGATCTGCCATTGCTCTTCTGTAGTTCGATGGCAGTTTCCCATCCAGCTGTTATTGGAGAGGTAGCACTTCACTGCTCTTCATACACTCAGCATTTGCTGTTGGAGTAAAGCTGAGGGAACAAAGTGCACCTGGACTTGTCTTGACAGGTTAAAGCCTTGGGGGAATGTTCTGGAGAGGCTCAGACCTAAAAACAACCAGAAAGAGGGGTAGCCATGTGGCCACCGTCCAGGCTTGGTCCTGCTATAGATCCCATCTTGGGGAGTGAAACTGTGCATGCTGAAAAGACAAATAGTCATGGAATGTTTCTTCCATTTACTGCTGGGCTGATGCTGTCAAATGTGTAATGAAGCACACCAGTTAAAGATGTGTCTTCCTGTTTTAATTTAGCTATGAAAATGAAGTAAGAAACTTTCTCCAGCTTGATGGCTGCCCAGATATCTGCAGTGGCTTATGGATCCTGGAGAACTGCTGCATTCTCAGGTTAGAAACAAGGCCCTAGTGGCATGGGAAGTGAAATTAGTTTTCTGCTGTCTGATTTCCTTCTAACTCTGCTATGGAGTCAGCCTTGCCTCCTTGGAGCTTGTCATCCAGCTCCATGCACACCAGCCCTTAAGCATGGAGGGAACCAGCTGCAGTCAGCAAGACCTCTCACTGCTGTCCCAGGAGAGAGAGACTCGGGTAGGGGCTGTACCTGTGGCCAGGGCCACGATTGCTGCCTTGGCAGCATCATGCTGCTGCATCTTACCTGCTCCCAGGCCCTGCAGGTGCAGGGGCTGTATCCTGTGGTCCACCATCTCACTCTTCCTGGTGCCCACAACACTGAGGCAGGCAGCAGTGCTGTATTTCATGTGGGGACATTATTCTGGCCAACCCTGCCATGTGTTGTGTGGTTCCTTTCCCTGGCCTCATTCACCTTCATTAAGAAAGCCTCATAAACACTGCACTGAGATGCATGTGCTAGTGCACTTCAGGGTAAGCCCAAGCTTAAGTGCTTTGAAACCCATTTGAACATGACAGGCTTCCCCTGGAGTTGCTAGGAAGGGGGGAAGCAATAAAGAGCAGAAGGATGGGGGAGGCTGTTTGCACCTATGAGCTAATTTCAGGAGTGCTTGCAATGATGAAGAAAACAAGGTTGTTTCTCTTCCTCCTATGTAAAATTATCCAGGGATCTCTGGAGTCAGCAAAATGCCCAAATCCAGCATATGCACAGTGCTTACTCGACATCAGAGCCTTGTGTTTTGTTTGTTGTATTTGCATGTTGCTGGTCCTGAATCCTAGACTGAATACTTATGAGGCTCTTTTATGTAATTCTTTACTGTGATACTGAGAATGAAGTTACACACCGAGTTTTTCCAGAAAGTAAAATGTCTAGTTTCAAGCTGGTGACCATTTTAACCAGGTTTTCCTGACTTGAGGGTTGTTCTGATGGAAGATAATTGCTTGTCTTGTATTAGTAGGGTGTCAAAGGCACACAGGATGTTCATTCAGCCCCATTTGTCAAGGCCCCTTCATGCCTACTCCTTTCTGAAATACTGAATTTTTATCTAACCTCACTAGTGATGGGTACAAGTGGCATCTGTGTGCATTGAGCTTTTGTGTTCTTGTGGCAGTATCTTAACGAGAGCCATCCAAAAGTTGGGTGCACATATGCAAACCACTGAGCTATTCCTGGACCTGAGCATGTGCCCATTCAATTTAATGATGTGTTGGTTACAGTAGGAAGAGTTTTGATCTGAGAGAACAGCCTGATTTCATTGATTTCATCTGATCAATACTTTCCATATTGTTTTTTTAACAGGGCTGTCTGGTGTAAGCTAACATACATCTGCAGTGCCAGCACTGGTCAGGATGTTAAGGTAAATGAATTTCTAGACAGGATGGAAGATGAGATTACGGAGCATTTTCTGCAGACAGTGGCTTCTAAAGTCAAGGTATGGGAAACCCACATTAACACTGTATATTTTCAGACTCTAAGGCAGACATGCACTTCACTCTCATGTCCTCATTTGGAAGGAGTGAAACCATAGTTTGAACTTCAGGCCCAGTACCCTCCTCTGCCTTGTCTGAAGCTGCATATTGACAGCTTCGTTTCCACTTTTTGGAATCCCAGTTCCACTGTTGGTAATATTTGCTGTTGTGCTACAGATGGGCACCTCATGGTGCTCCTGAGCATCCATACCCCAAGGGCTGAACTTCACTTGGTACCTACTCATCCCCAGCAGCTGGGCATCTTCCCAGGGCAGTGATAACTCACAGAACCCAACGCTGTGGTGAGTAGTCAGGATGTAGACAGAGAAGGCTGATCAGAAATCTACCCGTCCCCTGGGATAAGTTCCCCTCCCTTCATACTTTCTAATATTAGACTATTGACCCAGACACCCATATTCATATCTGGTGCTCCATGTCTAAATTACGCACAATTGCAGGCTCCTAATAGCATGTGGTTGTGTATGCTTCCTTGGGAAGCTCCCTGGAGCATCTTCAGGCCCATTGCACAGGCTCCCTCAAGCATGCTGAAGGAAGCAAAAAGAAAATGACAAAAGAAACTCGAGCCACACTGTGCAGCTTTAGTCTCCAGAGCTCATTGCCAGCCTGTCCCATGGGCCCACATGTCAAGGTGGAGGTTGGAGGTGGTTCTGACAGTGAGTGTGGGCAACCCTGGGGAGAAACAGGAGACCTACATCTTAGGCTTTCAGTCCTTCTCTGTCTGTGTCAGCATTGGCTTTGAATTTATGCCCTGCCTACCTTCTAAGTGATCTCTATACTTTCCCACTGAATAAGAGGCAACAGCCATGCTGGGAGCAGGATGTCAGAGCAGAAGGGTGCAGAATGGCTGGCTCTTCCTGCACTCCCTGTCCAGAGGGGCACATTTTACATAGTTCCCAGATTACAGCTATTGTCACTCATTTTTTATAGTTTTCAGTCTTCTAGGTTTGGGTTTAAGAACTTAACACATCCTTCCTGAGTTTGAATTGTGTCTTTCTTTAATGTTTTCTTTTCTTTGAAATGAAGGCACAGGATGCTACAGCTCATGGAGGAGTCTGTTTCTGAGAGCAGAAAAAGCAAAATCACAATAGTCCATGTCTGCTGTCTTTGTGGTGTCTCTACATGTGCACCCTTTGACTCTGTCTGCCCCTTTTCCTCAGGGAACACTGAAGGAACACTTCAAAAAGTGTGACAGCAGTTTTGACCACATCCTTGAATCCTTAAAGCAAAGTTTTTTGGTATTTGGGAAGAAGAAAACAGACACATATGAGGTAAGAAATAAGTAAGAAGGTAAGAACAAGATATTACTCAAGAAATTACCAAAACTAGTCCTTGAACCTCTGGATGGCACAGTATTTGAACATTAATCCAAACTACAGTTTTGTCTGTTTTTAAAAGAGCTTTTAAAGTGGTGTCAATCCAGTTCCTCTATCCAGCAGAGTTGGATATCGTCTTTACTGTGACAGCTTTCTGTAATCTCAGCAGAGAAACCAAATGAAGAGATGTGGAAAATGAACGTATCTCCCAAATAGAGAAGGGGAGCATTGGGCCATCTCTGATTCTGCCATTGCCCCAGTAATATTGCAAATCTCAGTTTCTAATGTGCTTTAACGTTAGTTGTAAGGAGTATTTATGCTTTTGGTGGAGGGTGGACACACAGAGCAGAGAAAGGGCCAGATCCCCAAAAGGCATAGTCTCTCAGGCAGAGGGTTGGGAAAGAACAAGCTCACAGAGTACCTGAGTTTTTTCACCTTTAAAGTAGCCTAAACAATTTTTCTAGAGTCTCACAACACCCGTGAGTCTGTCTCTTTGGTAATGATGTTGGTAGCTGGGGTACTCTCTTTTCCACACAGGTTGGATTTGCTGCTGCTCCCTGTGCTACACATGTCCCCTAAGCACTGGACTCCCAGGTCTGCAGGCTCTTTGTCAGTGCTCATTTTAATTAACATTTTGATATGTGGAAACAGGTGATGGAACAGAAAAAAAAAAAAAAAAGATAGAAGTTATTCTTTTGTTGTTCAGATCCTGACATTATGTCAGATTATGACAGATCACTGAACATTATGTCACATGAATGCTGGGACAAGCAGTAGCTTGGTAGTGAAGAACTGTGCCAGAGCTGTCTGTCTCTTGCTTTGCCTGTTTTGGACAGGGCTGAGGATTGCCTGTACTTTGGACTGCAGCCTAACACTGCTCTGATTTCAGCTGCTAATGAAATGTGGTTTATGTGCAGCAGCCCATCTCCCCTTAGAAACCTCACTCTCCCTTTTGGGAAGTGCACGATTTTGGCAACGGGGCTTCTCAGCAGGTAGTGGGTGGCTCAGAGATGCCCAGGTGACTTCTCTGTGCCCAGCCACAGCTGTGTGCCCAAGGGTATGGCCCTGGGCTGTGTCTGGTGGGGATGATCCAGGGAGGCTGGATCTGGCTTTGTCTGTAGACCAAGCTGTCGCCAGGTGATGTGTTTGTTAGCTAAGGCAAGTGTTGCTGCTGCTCTGGAGTGTCAGTGACCTTTGGGTCAGCTAACTGATCCCATTGCTTTTAGTTGGATGCCTCCACACTTACCATCGATGTTTATGTCATCCACATACAGCTCGGAGGTACTCCATGTATTAGACCAGGCATTTTAAAGGAATACTTATGCAAAGAAATCGGACAGCCAGCTGCATGGACCAAATATCCACTATCTACACTGGTCAGAGCCCTATAGGTATGATGTGGTGGTTGCTCAGAATAGGGAAGTTAATCTGTGTGCCTTTGCTCTGGAGTAGGCCCTCGTCAAGGCTGTCAACACCATCGTTATTGCAGAGTATGTTCAGGCCCTTCTGACCACTTCCAGGAAACTGTCTTCTCTGCAGAGGAGGAGGATTGTCAGCAAGATGGAAGAAGACCATAGGATGCTGCAAGACATCTTTAAAGAATGCTTAGTAAGTCTTTGATATGGTTACAGTTTTGCTCTCTGTTATCAAGAACAGCACCGGCAGAGGAAAAGGCTCTGAAAGCAACAGAAAAGCTTAAGGGGTCTTACCACAGTGGCATCCAGCTTCACAGAAATGACAGTCAGATGTGCTGATGGCCCTTCTGATCTGCCAGAAGCTGTTAGTTTATAGTTTTGAAATGTGTGACTAGAGGAGACAAGTTTCGCACTCCTGCCACTGACATATGAATGAGACGAGTTCCTCTGAGCTGGTGTGACAGCTCCAAAGCTGTCAGCTCCCACAGGCAAGCACTGGTACATGGCATGGGGGTGCAGATGAGGAAGAGCTGTGTTTCCCCCACTACTTCCCTTTGAGCCTCTGGACTGATAAACCAAATCAGATGCCCCACATCTTCACCTTCTCAATGTGTTGCCCTGTATGACTGTTCCTCCCTGGACATGGTGTCTGCATTGCTGCCCTTCCATGTGGCCTCCTTCCCCCCCCGCAGGCCCTTCCCAGCCCCTCAGAGCTGAGCTGGTTGCTGCATGAGCCATTTTCCTGTAGTGCAGCATTTCCTCATGGGCGGAAACATGCTGATGCTGTTGCGGTTGGTGACAGCTGCACAGGGAGGCATGAGTCTTCCTGCAGGGGAAAACTGACCATTAGGAGGTAAAGATGTATTGCAGAAGGGACAGATGGGGTGTAAAAGCAGAGCCACACCTTCAAATAAAACTTGTGAAAAAATGTTAGGTCTAATTTGCAGAAAAAACTTTGGAAGCTTAAAAAAGTCTCTTTGCTTAATTCATAATCTGGTGTAATTGGCAGTGCTGCACACAGCATCTGTGGATGACACCAGGCTGTCACATGGGTCTGTTGATTACCCAAGGGCAAGGACTGTAATGCCAGCAGCATCCCCCCTGCAGCCACTCAACCAAGCCGGAGAATCACTGCAGTGCAATGTGCCCTGGCACAGCCCTTTTGTAAATGCAGGCTGAGAGTGCCCACATAGTGCCTTATAAGAGGCACCACGCTAATGGTTGCAAAGTCAGTCTGGTAACAGGACTCAAATATGACAGAGCATATAAAAGACCACAACTTTACTGTTTTTTATACTTTCGAAAATCCTGAGTCATTTTCACAACTCGTGAATTTAAGTGCTAGGAACTGGAAATCTATTTTCGCCCATTTGAGTCCTCCTGCAAGTCATTTGTCAGCAATTCTTACTTTGTCCAAAGAATAAAATGAAATTGAAATGATCATCTGTAGGCTCCTTTAAAAAGCTGTCAAGACTCATTACAATTAATGCACTAGTTTCATGGTAGAAAGCTGGAAGCTGCCAGTGCTTTTAGCTGAAGACCCACCTCTCCTGGAGTGATCAATCACAGATGAGTCAATGCTTTGAGCAATTGAGCCACTGGGAATAGCAGGAGGATTCTCTAATCTTAACTCTGGAGTTTACCAGTAATGCTGCACACAGCATCAGCCTTGGATGTAATGTGCAAGGAAAGCTGGTTTTATAGTGTAAAGGAGATACAGAAAATCTAATTATCTACTAAACCCCTAGATTCAGCTTGGGTGGAAAAAGTCTTCATCTAGTTAGCACTACTTCACATGCTTCCCCAGGCTGTTTGCTTTCTTACTTGAAGAAGTACTACTGATTTGTAGGGGACAGCCTGATCCTCACTCAAATGAGGTACATGGTTATGCATGCAAAATATGTGCTCTGCTATGGACTGAATTTATCGTGCAGTTGCTGCACAGGCCGCACCTGCTCCCTGCCCTGCTCTGCCCTCTCTTTAGGCTCTTGCTTCCCCTCATCCTCAAAACACATTAGGTAATACCTTCCTTTTCTTCGATGAGCAGTACGTGTCAAAGGCACTTAAGTACTGCTGACAAGACACCTCTTTGTTGTCCTTTTAGACTGCAGACTGTTTACCTCTGACCTTGCCTGTCTATATAGTGCTAAACGAAATCTGACAACTTCAAATTAATTAGCATTTTGTAATAGTGAGCTTGCCAAGTATGAAGCTGTGCGGTATCAGTGCCTTATGAGCTGAGTGCAGCTCGTGCGGTGTGCAGAGCTAGATGTGCTGTGTGTCTGCAGTGCAGAGGAAGAGTGAGAACACTGTCTTTGGATATTGTTATTAATATTTTCAATTTATATTCAATGCAGAGGTGAGCCCCACAGAGAATATAGCCTGCTGTTTCTAATGCCCCTTGGAGATCAGGGGAGCCTGGGCTTCTCTTGCCCCAGTTTGGCAGCCTGTTCTCCAGGTTTGCTTTGTCACAGAGTCTCTGTTGACGTGATGGCATCAATAATTCAGGGAAGCAATTTAATCGCATTACTGCACCAATGAAAAATGTGAGCAAGACCTGAAGCTCTCTCTTGGCAGTTCATCTGCATTCTGCTTTATCCGGCTTTGCTAAAAATGCTGTATGTTTCTTGCTGAGGCTTTCTGCTGTGTGTTCCAGTTTAAAGAGAGCTGGCCACATGCATCTACCAGCCATGTCATATCCTTTACAGAGTCCAGCCCTGCTCCCCATTTTTTCTGTTTTGCTGATAGAGGACCTGGTCCCCTCACCCTCTCCCCAAGGTCGATTTTCTGTCCCTGGGCTTGCTCCAGGGCAGCATAAATGCCAGTGTGTCTGGCCAACAAAGCTTGTTTTCACATAGGTACAGGGCTGTGCTTACCTCTTCTGGAAGCAAAACACTTCCCAAAGGACAAAACGGCCTTGAGAGGACAGGCAATGTAGGGAATAATATGGAATATTTGCCTGCTATGCCAAAGGAAATGCAGGAGGGGATCCTGTGCTGCTGAAGGTAGTCACCCAGCCCTGGAAGAAGTCTGTGGCTACACCCCAGTTTCTCTTCTCCTATTCTAGAGGGAAATCAGGCTTCTATACATGCACAGACAGTCCTGCAAAGCTCCTAACCCATGCAGCGACATCCTCAGTCTGATGTGAGTCCAGCTTTTAACATGTGTGCAGCTTCCCTTGCCCTGAACACACCTTTGCTTCTCTCCCCAGGGTCCTGCAGCTGGTCACCTCAAGGATCCTATACGAGCAATTTTAGAGCTTATTCAAGCTTCTGATTCTGAGGGGATGAAAATAGCCCTTTTGCCCATTCTCAAAGAATTTCCTGATCTAAGGTAATGTGTTTTATTGGTTTGACTTCTGCAGCTCCTTGTGTGATTGCTTGCCACCAGAAGACCTACAGCAACATTAGTCTTGTGATACGTTTAGCCGTGTGCTCAGCCAGGCACAATGTTTACCTTTGAATGTACTCAGTGCTGCCTATTTTCAGATGCTGATTAACATGGTTTATAATGTTGCCAGACATTAACCAGTGGAGTTGAGATGTTCTTCTGTAAAGGTGAAGGCTTGATCAAATGGTTGTCGACAAAGCAGGAGTGTTGTGGAAAAATACTACTCGAATGGGCAATTTACAGGCACATGTATACCACATACAGTTTTCAAGAACATCCTTAACTCAGGCATTTCATAACTTCCATGTATTTGGCGTTTGGCTTTAATATTTCACCAATCCTTTTCTAGGTGTAATTATTTCCAAGAAATTTTAGGTGTATTCAGCAAGAATATATACTTCCATTTCCCACAGAAAACTGTTAACAGAAAGGAAACCCAATTTTTATTAGAGAAGGTGAGATCTTAGTAACTGCATTTGTTCCAAAGTCTGTGATTTCTTACATCTATTTTTTGTTCTGATGTCTTGTGCTAGTGACTGTGTTTTTCCAACTTAACAGGATTACAGTGTAGGGCTCTCTGTCACAGGATGCTGTGAAGGTCAAAAGTGTGAATAGCTTCAAATGGGAAGCAGGCAATCTGTGGTAGATAATTATTTCAGTGCCTATTTAACATGACAGGCACTGTATAACCCCCGGTGAAGGAATTCCCTAAACTGCAAACCGTCAGAAGCAAAACCCCAAGAAAGACAGAGATCATGTTATGCTTCATCTGGTTTCTGTATTCTTTTCCAAAGTGTTTACTACTTTTGAAGATGCTATTGATTAAAAGCTGCTTATGTGATAGAGTATAGCAATTCTTATTCTCTTGCATATATATACACAGTATACAATATATATAACTATATATCTATATATAGTTATATAGCAAGCAGGCATAGAAAGTACTCCAGATTATTTTGATCCAGATCTCAGAGGAGGTCATCCTGGTGTGAGTAAATACACAGTTCTTCATTTCAGCAGATTCCTGTATGTTTAAAATATACACAGGAAGTGTGGGCTTGATGATCAGGTAGTGAGGTGGATCAAGAACTGGTTGAAAGGAAGAAGGCAGAGAGTTGTGGT
>JAVHNF010071199.1:21347-41028 GCA_034783455.1 Micropsitta finschii | reverse complement strand
ACCTCAGCTTCCCAGCTTTCAGAAAAGTGCTTAATGGGGCTTATACACATCCCTACAAACAAGTGCAGCAATGACAAAAAGCATGCGAGAGTTAACAGTCAGAATAAAGATTCCTTGCAAGCACTTTTCAGCATTAAAGTACAGGGACTCCTCGTGATGGTGTCTTGTTTCAAATGTGTATCAGGGCCTCCTCCAAAACAATCTCTTGGTTATCTGTTCAACCACAAATAACCAAGAAAAGCAGAACAGATTAAACTAGTGTCATAGTAGGTTTTTTTGTAGGTAGGCTTCTCCTCTCTCTGAAATGGCGCACCAAGAAATTGGATTCAAGATAAAACAAGAGAGAGCCTTTAAAACAAAGGAAAAAAGAAACCAATGGCTTTATTTACTAGGGGGAAAAGGTCCCTGGGTTTTGCACAACACAATTAATGCTTACTGTCAATGTTCAGTTTCAAGACACATTAACACTGTATGAAATGTACAATGTAGGACAGGTATTCTAAAGACAAGACCTTTGAATTAAAGGTGTGACTGGAGTCTGAAGTTAGGTGCTTGGAAACCTAGCAGTGCTGAAGACACTGTTAGTGTTTCAGAGTTTGACGACTGTATCCATGAGTGTCTCAACCAAAATGTAGCAAGTCTCCAGGCAGAATGCACTGTCATCATGTTACAAGCTCTTGCTGGGGTTCACAGGCTTGACTTCCTCTTATCCCAAAGGCTGTGGAACAAAAATACCTGCAATGATGTCTATAGAGTGGCCTCATAAACTTACTAGAATAAGGTGAATCAGACTCTCAGTGTTTGTTTTCCCTATATCCAAGAGAACAAAGCTTAGGCTGCAGTATTTGAACCACAGCAACTTAATGGAAATTCCCACTGACATTGACAGGTTAACAGGAAGAAAGGCCAAGAACTGTAGAAAGAAGCTAAATGAAGGAAAGAAACACAGTGGTAGGAAGGAAGCAAAAAAAAAAAAATACCATCAAAATCCAAGGTATCAGCATGACATTTAACCTGAAACATCTATTTTTGGAGTTACAAGTTGTTCTGGGTACATCATCTGCCCAACTATCTTTGCACTTGTGTATGTTTCTAAATAAATAAATCAACAGAGGAAGGTTACCTGGCCTTTCATACACAGTGATCTGGAAAGGAAGCAAAAAGGAGACTGACCAGTAATACAGGTAAAATGGCATTTCTTTGTAAGTAAAGCACTGTACATTCAACAGAAAACAGCGTTTTTCTTGTTCCAGTCTTTTCTGATGCAAATCTTGTTATTGCAAGGAAGAGCTAAGTCAGGTGCTTTCTGAATTAAATGTAACTGCTTTTCTATAAGCTGAACAACAAAAATCATAAAGCCTCAGTAAGAAGAAACGGCAAAAGACCATCAATAAGTCCTTTAATTCTTTTCCTGAAAACCACTTTCCATACAAGTCATTTGTTATAACTGATATCAAGGCAATTTTTTGTGTGTTGGCTAAGATAGAGAGCTCCGCACAGCCCAAGCTGACCTGGTGCATCCCCCTCTTCTGTGCCTCTCCCCTTCCTCCCTGCCTCACCACCAGCCGGTCCCACCACCCCGAGGTTGCTTTGCTCTTGTTGAGCCACAGGAACACCTACTGTGGTTTCTTTCTCCTTTCAGTAAATTGCCAGGCTGAGACGGCTCACCACTGTGCCACATCAGCACTGAAGCCAGCACAAGAATGGGATGAGGCGATACATGGCATGACGGCAAGCCATATACTACACCCTAAGCAGTCCCTAGCATAACCCTGCAGTAATCCTTCTGTCCATATGAAGGCTGTTTAGTCATTTATTTCTAGTGCCAAGTAAACAGCTAGTGTCCTCCCTCAAATTGAAGAAGACTTTCTCAGGAGACGGATGGGACAGGACTGTGACAGTCTAATTCGTCAGATCACAGTGATAACTAAACAAATGACACAGCACACATCACAGTTTTTGAAGCCTTGGAAAGCTTGCTGAGATGTACTTATATATTTCAAACACTGAATTCATAAAATGAATTCTTCTCATGCTACCCTGTATTGCTAGGTTAGCAATAGGTTCTAGTATCTGATTATTCCGGAATATCTCTGGTTAACTAGGAAATGCAGAGATGCTTTTCCTCTACATTAAAAATCAGCCCCAAACAAAAATAAACATTTGCACCAAGTCACTCTATAACTTGCTTAATCAGGGGTATTTTGTGCTCTACATGGGGTATATTCAGTTTTTTCCTTTACCTCATTAGAGAAGTTGTATTTATTTGGAAAGATGTGGGGGTTTTATTTTACATTTACTGCTTAGTACTTCCTCAGGTAAAAACACCCATTATACTACCTACAATATAACCATAATGCATGATTACTACTAGAAAAACCACCTTTTGTTAAACAGTTACGTCTCTGCCTGATAGGGAGCCCAGTGTTTTATGACAGTGTAACACCAAACAGTATGGAACTGTAGACTCTTCAGCAGTAAACTACCCCTATTTCTCTGAAAAATACCATGAAATCTGGGAGTCTCATGAAAAAGTTTAAAATTGTGTTTAAAAATACCCCCATAACTTGAAAATAGAAAATGCATTAAAAGCTCCCCAGCTGGCTCAGATCCTATAAATCAGTCCAAAGCAGGTCTTCAAACAAGACAGAAACAAAAGGCAAGCTTTTCAGGTTTACGCCAGCAGCACTTGGGAAGCAAGCTGCAAAGCTGAGAATATACATACATGCAATTTTGACCTTAGACCTGAAATTTTACTTTGGCCTACCTTGACCCAAGAGGAGCTCACACAGGTATATATTTAATTAGCCCACACATGCACAGCAGTGAAACTGTGTCCACTTAAAGCCCCATGCAGGCTATAAAACTCACCCCAGGAGTTACAAAGCTTATGCTTCTAGTAAGCATAGAAGTACGTGTTACTCTTGCAGCTATGCTACTAGTAGTAGGAACAATCAGTTCGAGTTACTAACAGCACTGCCAACCAGAACACAGATGCACTGGTGTGCATAACTGTATTAGAAATCCCTAACTATGCAGGAAGTCATTGGGCTGGATGTTATTTCACTGATGGGGTAATTATAGAGTCATAATAATTTGGGTTGGAAGGGACCTTAAAGCTCATCCAGTTCCAACCTCCTGCTGCAGGCAGGGATACCTTCCACTAGAGCAGGTTGCTCAAAGCCCCATCCAGTCTGCCCTTGAATATTGCCAGGGATGGGGCAGTCACAGCTTCTCTGGGCAACCTGTGCCAGTGCCTCATCACCCTCACAGCTAAAAAGCTTCTCCCCGGTATCTAATCTAAATCTCTCCTCTTTCAGTTTAAAGCCATTCCCCCTTGTCCTTTCACTACACCCCCTTGTAAAAAGTCCCTATCCAGATTTCTTGTAGTCCCTTTAGGTACTGGAAGGCTGCTATGAGGTCTCCCCCTGAGCCTTCTCTTCTCCAGGTTGAACAAGCCCAACTCTCTCAGCCTATCTTCATAAGGGAGGTGCTCCAGCCCCCCTGTTCATCTCAAAGCATCCCACAAGTCATTTTATTCTCACTTAATTCAGTCTTGTTTTGTCTTTTCACAGGAGTTTCTCTCATATAAAAATGGCACTGGATTTTCTGTGAGATCAGTGGAGGGGGGAAAAAAAAAAAAGAAGAGCATGAATTCAAGACAAACTTTCTCTTTTTTTGGCTAGAATATAACAAGCTCATTTGCACAAGCCTACCAGAGCATCCAGGCACAGTCTGCCAACTCCTGACTTCTATGCATCCCTACTGTGAGTTTCAAGAACTACTGGGTGCTACAGCAAAACATCTGCAAGAACTGAATTAAAACTTTAAATACTTCTTATAAAGAAGCAAATGCCAAGCTTTACTAATTAGCCCTAAGATTTCAAAGTAACAAAGGTATATCTAGAACTATTAATAGTAAAATCACACCAGGAGATATTTTTTCTGTGCCCCTGCCCATAGATGGGGACTAGAGTTGATGTAGAGCAGAACTGTAGAGATTGACTGCATTTTATTCAATGTACTTTTTGAAATCAGTGCCTGATAAACAGGAAACAGAAGATCTAGAACACCTGTATTTTACAGCTTTTAATACACTCATGTTGAAGCACAGTTTATAAAATTCAGTGCAGGCAATATAACAAGATATTGCAGACCTGGTTTTTGTCCTGTCTTACCAAGTACCTGTTAAATAAAAATAATATTGATTCTGAAACTCCTTCACACAATTTTTGTTTATAAGGAAAACCAGGCACATCAAATGTAAGAGGCTGACTCTTCATTACATGAATCATTTCTTCCATATGGAAGAAATTCCTTTATTCCTTCCTGAAGCCCCATCGCCAGAACAGTGCGGTCTCCCAAGCTTTTCAGAGCTCACCCCAGTCCTACCATCCTTCGGGTGAGTCACCAGTGAGCACAAAACAATACGGCCACAGCAAGCCATGAGTCTCACTGTCAGAAGTTATGGGCTATTTAGAGCTCAAACGATCTTTTCTTCTTTTAGGGCAAAAGACACCATTTTCCAAACCTCTAAGATTACTACAGATGAGATTGCTATTCCTCCTACAACGCTGATGACAAAGAAAACATAGCAGCTTGTTCAGCTTGTGTGAGGCTGCTGCATGAGGGCAGTTTCAGGAGGTTAACTCCCACACCACCAAGTACTGCATGCTGCTGTATTCCTTTTTGGACCAGCCAGGACCACTGCCACTTGCCTTTCCTCTGTCTGACAGTTTGCCTTGGTGGCAAGAAAGTGAATCTCGACAAGGACAAAGACAATATTCAGCAATTACCTTAGATGTAGTGACTTCTTTGTAAAAAAGCAGAGAAGAATGTAAGCTAACAGAGGCAGACTATGCTCCTCTGATCTGCACGATGCCAAAATGATAAGGAACATTTTTCTTCCTCGCTGCACAATCCCAAGCTGTACCCCTCTTCTGTTTCACGGCAACCACCATCAGCTGACAGAATGGTAGAAATCAAAGGATCCATTTAATTGCAAACCACTTGTTAGATCAGCTCTAGATGTTTCTCTGAGAAGGATGCACAAATTCAAAAGAGAAAGATAACGCAACAGGAAGGACTTGGCATTTCTTAGGAAGATGACTGTGCTTGTGCAGCGATTTTTTCATTAACGCTACTGAATTTGCTATGTTTGTTACATCCTCCAACCCCTAAAAACAGAGATGTATTTTTTGTGCTTTGATGCTTGACCAAACCACCACATTTTCCAAACAATTCTATGGAAAAAAATGCAGAACACCACCATTTGAAGGAGCCTTGCCTGTTCTTCTTTAAAACTTTACAGCTCACTAGCAGCTAACAGCAGTACTCATATATCCAGCATTCATGCAGGCTTCACTTATGCTCGGCAACCAAATGTCTAAAGAAATCTCTCTATTGGTTATTTTATCATATAAAGAAACCAACTTTCACAGACTGTGATCCAAGTGTACAGAGAGTAGCAACAGTGACAAGAAGTAGCTTGAAACCCTGAGGTCTACCTGCAGTGAGTTATAACTCCACATTAACTCAGATGTATCATAGAATAAAAGAAAGGAAAACCTTATAGAGGAGTGATCAGGTGAAGGTATAAAGATTCAACTCTCAAGCAATGGAATACCTCCTGCTATAACTCAAACTACCACTACTGTGCAAATTCACTCCTAAAACAGCTACTGCCGGTAATGGGAACAATATCCTTTTTCATATACATCCTCTTTCTCAACACATATTATTTTCTGGCATAATTTGGACTAAATGGATCTTTAGGAGGCAGCAGTTTTTATGTGGAAGCTCTGAACTCCCTTTACTCCTTCAACAGTTACCGTATTGCTGAAAAAATCCCAACTCATTTGGGCTCACAGAACTCTAAAGTTAATATTTTCAATATTTGAAAAGAAAATAAAATAACATCTATTATATACATATGGAATAAACCAATCGAAAAAAGCCCATTTTGTTAAGAAAATGAAAGGGTGACTGTGGTCACACAAGCGTACGAATAATGCAGGAAAGGAGAAAAAGGGGGAAAGCATAGTCAAACTTCTCCCCACCCGCTGCATCCCATGTTTTATTATCTAGCAGGAAAAGGAGGAAAAAGATGAAAGGAGAGGTATTTACAGAATGAAAAAGACCTATCAGTTATGCTTTTCTGGTAGAAACTATTATATTAATATAGCAGCAAACTTCAGGCAAACATTAACGGACTCATTCTTTTCTGACTCCACACAAGAAGAAAAACTTTTAACCCCTTCACTGATAAAGCTTCATAAGGAAGGAGAAAGCAGCTCAGATAAAATCATGACTGTGATATATCATTTGGTTAACTTCGATCTTTGACCCCCTAGGAAACAGTACAAATGGGAACTGCATACTGTTTCAAGCACAAAGAGAGTTAAGTTTTTCTCAGGTGTCTGTTACTAAGCAATCTCTACCTCTGAGATGCTTAAAAAAGGATACGAAAATCTTATAGGACATGTAATTCAGAAGTTGCCACAACCAGGTATCAGAACAATTACTAACATCCTTTTTGATTACAACAGATACTTATGATAGAGAGCATAAATTTAACCCATTGCCAGGACTGCAAACCAACTTACTCACTGGGGTACATCATATGAATCAAGATTATATGATTAGGGAAAGTCTGCGCAGCAAGTTTCTCATCTGCCAACAGCTCATTCTATTCTTTCTAGAGTTAACCTGAAGGGATGGGGGACAGTGATGGGATCATCTGTTGCACAAATCTAATATCTGCCACTGCATTCTCATATACGCTGTTCATAGCAGCATCAATTCCTGCTACAGGAACCCAAGCTATTTACTACAGATTCTCTTCAAGGACAGCACCCATTCTCTGAGCAAGCAGTAACTAACGCTCCATTCCACTTCCGTTAAACTTCAAGTCTCTACAAGCTAGTTTAGTCTGAATTTTGTATTCCCTATGTTTTCACAGAAACTTGTGAACAAGTCACTATACTCTAAAACACAATTAGATTACTGAGTACAGGTTATGCTACAGCTGGCTCACTATTGTCTCCTCTGTGGCCTCAATATTTAGCATTTAAAACGAGATTTCAATGGGAATTACTGTCAGTTTGGATTCTTTCATGAAATCTTCAATTGCTTCCTTACACAAGGATGTATTTCCATTGTAGTTGGATCTGTACAAGCCATTCCCGTCTTGGGAGGAACATGGTCATTAACCGTCACACACAGCGCTCTGAGACTGCACAAACACAGTCAGGGTTGTCCAGTTTCTGCTCTTTTTTCATCACTACAGAAGCAACTGTAGGATCTAAATTAATTTATGTGTTAAAATGTTTAAGTGCTGTTCTGTAAGCTACATTTTTTCCAATTCTCCTGTTTTTCTAAACGTTCATTACTTGAAAAAAGCATTTATAAAAGGAGGCATGATAGAGTTAGATAGACAGCTGTTATTTATGATCCATTTAAAACTCCTGCAATATTATTTTAATCCGAATTTTCCACTACAAGAAAAATGTGAAAATCAACTTCCTTTTAATAAGCTCAAAAACATGCACTATGAGCAGCCAGTAACAAAACTAAACTGTTTTAGGGTCAACCATATAGAACTGTAACCCTCCAGTCCAAAATGGCAAATTCCAGTGTAAAATGATTATAATCCTAAACAGACCTGTGGTACAGTCTGACCCTTTTCTACCTGCAGGAAAAAACCCCACAAGCCGAACTTTGAGTCAAATGCTGTCGTAAGAACTAGGCTGCATGCACAAGAATTTCACAGTAAAACTCAGCTGAGAAAATAAACCAGAATATGATGCTGATGTTATGATGTAAGATTTCTATTCAGAAACACCTGGTCAACAAGCACTGCCAGAACAACATAAACCTCTGCTTTTTAGGTCCTAATGCACATGGATTAAAGTATACAACTTACAGGAATTTAAGATGCTAAAACACCACCACCATTAACTCGCCTGCACTAATTCCTTCCCCCAGAAAAAGTGACTGAACATGGGCTTGTGCAGCAGCAACCTGACCTCACCTGCAGTGAGTTAGCAGAAGTCCAGCTCTACCTGTAGACCAAACATCTGTACTGCTGCATGAGCATGAATTCTCTTTCAACAGAGGTAGCAAGTCTTGAGCCTGATGTAGGCAGTTTGACAAACCAGCTCTGTGGTCTTTCAGATTTCTTAATAAAAAAGCTTTTATTAATATGAGGAAACTGAAAGTAAAACTTTTCCAGGGTGGTACAGAACATCAGACTATCCTGTTAGAGAATTCTGGATTTTTTTGATTCTCCTTTCTCAGTCACGGTGATGACAAACATAAGAATCATAAAGCATTTTTCCATACTTATAATCCCGCTATAGTAATATAAACATTTTTTGTTTCTAAGAAGTACAATACATTGTAAAGTTTTATGCTTTTAGCAAGAAAAAAATCAAGGTTATTTCTTAGAAAGAGGTACTGCTCCCCTTTCTCTCCATCCTTACATTTGGCCATATAGTGTCTTGAAAAGGTAGATCCACAGTTAGTGTTTGCTCACTGGTCCATCAAGAACCACCCATCCTCCCCCACAAATTAGAGCACATCTTTTTTTTTGGAGATTGAAGGTTTTGGAAGTTCCTGTACCTGCCTTAATTACTTTACAGTTTAATGTGGCAGCTTCACATACCAGTACATCTGGCACGTCTTCATTATGCCTCTTGGCATTCATCATCGCTTTCAGCAGGCTTGTGTAATGCCACAACCACAAGGGCAGAAGTATATCCCTTAGAGAAGACACAAGAGCCCTCAAATGCTTTACTGCAAGTTGTTCTCCAGAGATCTTTCAGAATTAATGTACTCAGGCAACAACTTAGGTGCTCTTAATGTCAGTCTTATCCCCAGCTCATCATCATAAGTGCTGCTAAGGAAAACTTTGAAAGTTCAGGAAGATTCACCAGGAGCATTAGAATAGCCCATCCTTTATGAGGATGGCAGAGAAGATGCAACAGGAAGGATGAGGGTCACAAATACTTAAAATGCTTTATCAGTAGGAGTATCTTAACAAGTCTCAGAGGAAATCTTAGCCTTTCCCACAGGCCGCATACTTCCCTGCAGGAAGTACTATTAGCATGACAAAGAGCCCAAAATGGAATTTCCTTTTTTTGTGTAATAAACCCCACAGGGTTCTTAGATATCCTTCTATACACCTACCTCCTGGGCAGAAAGTTGGTTCTGTAAGTAAAGATACTTGGTACTGTATTTCCCCTCACAAGAGTGGGGGAAGTCTCAACCCATTTTTAACAAATTTCAATTTCCCTGAGAACTTCAACTGCCAACAATAATAAAATAGAAGCAACTTACACATTCACTGTCTTTCAGAAAGCTTCTGTAGGGAAATTAACACCAGAATGCACAGTGGAAGATATCACAGGAAGGATAATATGAAAAGGGAAAAAAAAGAAAGTTGATTTCACACCTTCACACCCTCGGATTTCACTCACTCGCTTCCACATAACACCAAGTACCAAGGTGTTGTGTCCATCACATGGTTTTGCCACATGAGGGAAACTGCCCTATCTTGTCCTCCTGAAATCTTTGGGTTTCCTGACTGGTGCTAACAACGGAATTTCAAGTTACTGGGGTTTTTTTTTATATCTTTTAGGAGTTACCGATTAATACTGAGTAGCCGGTTATCTCCAAATCACTTCAACTTCAGTTTCCCAAAGTGTTAGGTCAGGCTGCATAACCGTTTTCTGGTTTCGGAACAGGGACAGCATATGGGGTGTGCTGCAGATTCATTCCTGTTCTCCTGGTGCTAGGATGCAGCTTGTGAGTGCCTTCCTTTTAGCCTTTTTGTCTTGACATAAACAACACATTCCTCACATTTTACAGCTAGGGATAGTGTCCTTGCTTATCAACATAGGCTGGGTTTTTTAACCCTTTATTCTGTGTTTTCTAGGATCCGCACCACACACATTTGTTTCAGCCTTTTCTGTTACAAAACTCGTCAATACGACAGCTTTTTCAAACGACCACAGAGTTCATGCCCAGATGAGCTTAAAGGATTAAGTCTCCAAGATATATTGAAAGTCTTCAAGCTTCCCTGTGATCTAGTTTTGCTACAGGAGGGAGACAGGAAACACACCACACCTTGTTTTTGCCTCTGTATCTATATCCCCCATAGCCCATATACATTATTTCAATCTGGAAACCATACTTAGGACATCACAAGCAACATTGTGAAGTTTTAAAGCTTGTTTTTCAGTCATAAACCAGTAACAGATTAGAGGAAGAGCCTGTTCCAGAACAAAAGACTTCTGTTGGATAAACAACACTGGAAATAAAAAAGACCACAGGTATAACATGAAGGGATGCGTTGCCTACGTCAAAAATCTCCTGATTTATATAATACATATTAACCTTAATGCTCGAGCTTTAACTGTTGTTTTCATTTACCAGTGACTAAGCATGCTCTCCACAAAATTAGATGCTTTAAAAAAATGTTCTTCTGTGTAATGGGGTGCATGCAGGCGCACAAGCAAACCTGCGGAACACGAGAAATTAAAGACTTCCTTGGCTTTTTAGAATATTAAAAAACAGTGGCTGATGATTATTTACAAAAAAAAGCAGCTTTCGAATTCAGCATTTGTGTAACATGCTGTGTAACATACAAACCTAAACTTTGGAGCGAGGCACTTGGTGTAAATGAACTTTTATTCCAGTTTAATACTCAGATCTTCATAGACATACAAAACTTTCCAGTTTCAGCTACTGTAGCTACTGGCACTATCACTTTCAACTTTAGAAAAAAAGACTGTTGCCTGCTAAGACAATAAATCACTAAACCACCCCATTTTAAAATGTGGTTTTAATCATACTGTATAAGAGATGACTGCTTGCTTGAGTAACTGATTCAGGTGAAGGCATTATGTGATCCCTTCACTGTCATGTCTTTCTAAAGAGGCTTCTGTCCTCTCCAAAAAATATTTTAAAGACTCAGTCTTTTTTATCATTATTATTAATTAAATTCTTCGACCATACATCTCACCCCCTGAAGTACTAGGGGAAATCCCCAAGGTGAGGAGATCTGGTGAGTACTCGGTCTAAGGAAGCTGGAGTAGAGAGCTCACCTTCCCAAAGCAGGAGACAGCCAAGGGAGAGGCGCAGCAGGGACGCACCAACACATCTCCTCTTTAAATAAGGCAAATGCACATCCAAGCCACGCTTTGCTTTTGCAGTCCAGACTCTGGGTCCAGACAAAGCTGCTAATTGTCCATTTGGCAAAAGAGTCAATGGGGGTCAATGGGGGTAATGGGAGAAAATGGGTGTCAGTTGGAGTCAATAGGAGTCAGTGTTAGTCAATGGGGTTAAATAGGAGTCATTGGGGTCAATAGGGGTCAATTTGAGTAAATGGGAGTGAATGGGGGTCAATGGGGGTCAATGGGAGTCAATGGAAGTCAATGGAAGTCAATGGGGGTCAATTTGAGTCAATGGTAGTCAATGGGGGTCAATTTGGTTAATGGGAGTCAATAGGGGTCAATGGGGGTAAAGGGGAGTCAATGGGAGTCACTGGGAGTCTGTGGGTGTCAATGGGCATCAGTGGGGGTCAATGTGATTAAATGTTAGTCAATTGGAGTCAGTGGGGGTCAATTTGGTAACTGGAAGTCAATAGGGGTCAATGTTGGAGAAAAGGAGTCAATGGGGGTAATGGGTGTCATTGGGGGTGAAATGGAGTCAATAGGAGTCAATTTTGGTCAAAGGGAGTCAATGGCAGTCAATGGGAGTGAATGGGTGTCAGTGGGTTAAAACTTGAAAAGAGAAAGTTTAGATTGGATATAAGGAAGAAATTCTTTACTGTGAGGGTGGTGAGGCACCGGAATGGGTTGCCCAGGGAAGTTGTGACTGCTCCATCCTTGGCAGTGTTCAAGGCCAGATTGGATGAGGCCTTGGGTGACATGGTTTAGTGTGGAGTGTCCCCACCCATGGCAGGGGGGTTGGAACTACATGATCTTAAGGTCCTTTCCAACCTTTTTATGTTTCTTGGAGTATCAGCCCCAAAATCTTGTTGTAGGGTACTTGCTTTGTTATCTTTTCAAAACAGTTAAGGGGGGGCGGACAGAGAAAGGAATGAGGTGGTTCCCCAACAGGAAATTATTTTTAAAGTGTTTGGTTTTGGTTTGTTGGGGTTTGGGTTTTTTTTTTTTTTTGGTAAAGGACTTTTTGCAAAAGCCCACTGGTGAGGAAGACCGACTGGTGTTCTGTTGGAGCTCTTTGTTACTAATCAGACTGAAACTGTTTTCACCTGCCTGTGGAAGTATAACATCTCAAAAGGTATTACTTAAAAAGGGGATTTTCTTAATGCAGTTCTTTTTTCTCTCCTTGGCAACTTATTTACATATTGCTTAATGCTGTTCAGATTCTTCTTTAAGGTAAAGCTCTGCAATACCTACTCTTTGTGATTTCCTGTCTGCCTGTGTTACACAGAAACACTGTGGGAATGCACTGTTTAAAAAGAAACATTCTAGCACTTAGTTCCATGAAGTTTCTGCAACCTATCTCTTCCCATTTTCCTGTCTTTAAGGTTTCTTGTCTGTCATTACAGATAACTGTCTTGCAGGGTTTAGGGACTGGCTGAGGCAGAGAACTTCTGTTGTGTATGTATAAAGTGGAACATCTGACTGTAAGTCTTTGGGATGGGCTGCCCTGGAAGTCGGTGTGAAAATCTCCCATTCTTATTTGGCTGTTCCTTGTTTGCATTTCTTGAAGTCTGTTGAATTTTTGTTTTGTGTGGGTTTTGGTGGGATTTATTTTTTTTTTTTTTGCTTGTTTGTTTGTGGGTTTTTTGTTTAGTTTATTTGTTTATTTTGGTTTGTTTTTTTTGGTTGAGTGGTTTTGGTGGGTTTCTGTTCTCCCAGTTTCTTACAACCAGACTAGGCCAGCTGGTGATGGTACAGCTGAGGTATGAGCTTAGCTCAGTTTCTCACTGTGTACCAGCAGCGTGCTACACTCCACCAGTGCTTGCCTGTGCAAACCTGGAGTCTCTGCTCTTAGGAATTAGGTGCACCTGTACTCAGCACCAGGACACTGTGCCTTTGGATAATGTAAGGGCCTTAAAAACCCACGTTGAGCACCTTAGCGTTTCTGTTGGTTTCCAAAAGGCTAAGAGCTATGATGCACAAGTAGGGAAGGCTCATGTGAGTCTGGGTACTCACTGAGCACACTCACCTGAGGTCAGCTATGCTGTGTTGCTTCTGTGTGTTTCGTGTCACGAGATGACTGAAGTCATCCACATTTGCCAGGAGTCTGATCTGGAAGATCAAACAGATTATTTTCCCCTGTAATAGAATGAAAGTGTTTAATCTTGTGTCTGGAAGCAGACAGGCACAGAAATCTAGTGACTGATGGCGTAACTGTGGAGGAGCAGCCATGAGGTGTTGGCTCCTTGATAAAGCAGCTCCTGTGGCTGCTGGGTATGAACTAACAAGCAGTAGGGGGTAGGGCAATCAGCCTGCTCTGTGGTTTTTCTCTGCTGAAGGAATGGAGTGCAGATGAGGAACTGTGAACTGGTGGAACCTGCTTAATTAGTAAAAAAGCAGAATTTACAAGCAAATCTGGTATTTCTTCACCAAGTGCTTTCCTCTGCTTTTCTCCTAGCAGTAGTTTCTTGTCTGTGTCAGAGTTTCTGGGGATGGAATTATCTTCATATGCGTGCTGTGCAAAGTACACAAAGTACATGCAAACATTTGTAACTAGGGAGTTGAGCTCATGGCTGGTCAAAAGTGCAAGTTTTGGATGGCTTATCTTGGGGTTGGAGGAGGCTGAGTTCAGCTTTTCATTAAGACTCATCAGTAATGATCACAGAATGTGTAGTTGATCCGTTCCCCAGAAACTTTACAAGTCTGAATTTTATTTTGATCCACACTACGGAAGGATAGGGATGGGAGGAATGAAACAAGTTGAGTCACACAATGTCCCATCTCATTCTTTAGGTTTGAAAGCAACCTGTTAAGCTTCTGTAATTGCTTTGACTTGTACCAGATGTCTGTAGTGAACAGTGTCCTGACACCCTGCTGTTAGCCTCATCTGTATTGGTATGTGAACAGGAACATAGTGAAAAGCCTACTGGCTTTTCTGTCTCTGCTTGAGCATCTCACTGCATGGAGGTGACAGTGCTTCCTGCCTGTGGTGGGCTTTGGCTGAACTGTCCTTGCTGGTGAACATGAGGAAAGGGCTGTATGCCTCAACATGTGCTCAGAATGATGCTCTTTCTCACTAAGAGAGGACAGTGTCATTGTGGCTTTAAACTCCCCTTACCCACCTGTATTTTGCTCACCACTTTAAAATCTCAGAGCTTATATTTGGGTTCACTGAAGGTATGAACAAGAGAATTGGACTGTGTGTACAATCACTGCACACATGATTGTTGAATTTCTTGTTTGTGTCTGCAAACCTGTTGTATTTCCTGATAAAACACTGGAAAAAAGCCCTGACCTTTGGTCAGTTCCTAGTGCAGCGCTTACTGCAGTTTATATTGAATGGGCAATGCCCAGGTTTCCCTGACATATTGGGCTGGTCTACTTTTTTCATCCTCGAAAGGAGGAAATATGCTCCTTGGTCGTGTTCCTGGTGTTTTAGTGTAATAACTGTCACACCATTTGATAAACAGCCATATAAACCAAATCCACTTAGATCAGCTGATTGCTGTATTTTGGCTTTCTAGTCACTTCCTGGCTTTCAACATAACCTACGTTTCCTCCTAAACTAAAACTGAAAGCAAAATAAATGGTTTGCATTATTTCCTGCACAGTCATGTGTTTTCTGCTAGTATACTTGACACTTCTCACCATGCTTCTAGACCTGCATCTGGAGAGCCTGGAGCAGCGTTGAGTGGAAGATGGAGACATCTTGTAGGTTTGCCCTGGCACTGGGAAATGTGTGCTCCTGGAGGCAGCTGTTCTGCACTTCTGCTCTGAGTTTCCAAATAGCTCCTTTTGAAAGGGACTATTTTCTTAGCTGGGTATTGTTGCATCAAAAGTGTTTGAGAGATGCTTTCTTTTATGGTCACAGTGTTTGTGAGGCATTGCTGTCAGAAGGCTTTCATCACTGCTATGAGTTCTGTTTTGAGTTATCATTGGTTTTGGCTGCCTGGTTTTATGCACAACTTCTCTTTAAGGTTCTTGAGGATGTCTGGACTCCTGTCTTAAAAGATTCCTTCAGGTTGATTTTGATTTTTGCCACTGGCTTCATCAGTTTAATTATTGCGTAGGATCTATTGAGTAGGAGGTTGCAATGCAATGTGGGACAGAATTCTCCAAAGGGCCAGTGTTGGGCCATCCTTCTGGGGATTGTCTCTCTGTCTGTACTGGTACATGGTTGTTCCATAAAGTAAGGAATGTAAAAGATACTTATAGCACTTGATGTTTAGGTGGAAGGGAGCCTATATAAAATTCACTTTCATGTTTTGGAGAAGCTGTCAAATAGAGTTGTGTACACTTTCAGAGCACAAAAGCATGCAGCTGTGAAGATTTATCTTTGTACCCCTGCTTCCGTAAGTGCTTTAAGTCATTTCTTTATAGTGAATGTGTCAAGTCTAATAAGGTGAACTGTCCACAGAAATAATTCTGGGGAGTACCAGCAGTAAAAATCCTCTTGACAGAAAATTGTCCTGTGCACTAAGTTGTTCCTTGGTAGCTCCTCAGCTGCCATCCTGGCTGGTGCATCAGTGAACTTGTTACTAAGCAGGGAGCTTTGATCAGGTTTTCTGGACAATGTATTGCTCCTTGGATGTGCATTCTCAAGTGACCCACACTGAGTCAGTATTTAAACTTCACGCAGTGAGCATCTTAATAACTTCTGTTCTTTTTAGAAAGCAGTGCAGATATTCATGGTACTTGTGAGTCTGGAAGAGGAGTTTTTGTCTAGTCATATGGCCTGAAGGTAACCAAGGGCAGAGAATATGACTGTTAGTGGCCACCTGTGTTCATACAGCCATCTTTTTTTATTATTTTTAATTATTTTTAGTCAGCTCCCTACTTTGCTCACAAAGGAAAGACAGGTTTGCGTTCTTCTTTACTGTTGGTATGGGCTGTGAAATCATCCAAGTTGCAAGCTGAAGTGGCATTCCTGATTTTCTGACTGATAGATCATCTGTGCTCAGGCTGGCACATAACAGTAGTACACCTGTTAAAACTAAAATAAGGAGATGTTCTTGTCCTCTAGGTGGCATGGCAGTTACTGTATCCAGTCCCACTTCCTGAAGCCTTTTGGTTGGCAGTTCTTGTCAGAGCCTGCCAAGTGTCACCTGCATCTGTCAGAGGCACTACTGCCAAGTGATAAGAGATTGTCCTCTCAGCTCTGGGGACTGAGCACTTTGCTGCTCAGCTGTAAAATTATGCAGAGTACAAGTGACCAGTACTGATGCCCCAGCAGGGCATATTCTAAATCTGGAAGCAAGATGCTGTCACTTGCACATCAGTGGCGACTGGAGTTTGTTCCAGTACCTTCCACTTACCAATGTTACTGAGGAGCAACCTCCTTGCAATCTGTTTGGCCTTCCTTTGTAATGTCAAAAGACTGGAGCTGTGATTCTTCAGTCTTTCCCCTTTTCCAGTCATTTCCAAGAGACAAATGGTAAGAATAGCTTGAATATGGCCTGTGAAATTATGTCATGGTTGTGTGGTAGCAGTTGGACTTGGGAATATAAAGCTAACCCAGTGAAGACCAGCAGTCTTCAAGGGTAATAATGCCTTTACATCAGGGTTTGCTCTGCTTCCTCCCACCAGATCCTTGGGAAAGATAGAGGTATTTTCTTAATGTTGAGGAGGTGAGATGCAGGATGGGCACCTGACTGCAGTTAGGCTGTTCAGCACCAGAGGGGAAAAGCTAAACTTGGTTACACATCCAAAAGAAACAGTGTCACTATGGAAGTCAAGATCCAAGTCTCACTCCTTCCTCTTAGCTGTGGCCATGCCCAAGATACAGAGATGTGCAAATTCCAGTTGGGGCCAGCTCTAGTTAACTGAATCTAAATCCCAGCTTCAGCCTTCGGGGCAGTTTGAACTGCATGCTTTCTGCTGACTCATCTGTATCTGTAGGCTGGCTTCAGAAGAATACTGAAGTGTTGTCATGCTGCCTCCATCACTGGTCTGATAAAGAAACCCCAGTAATAAGAAGTTCCTGCCTATATTTTTAAGACATACTAGTTATATAGTTGTGTTCAATTTTGAGCCAAATGAAAATAAAGGTTGATGAGTAAGTTGGATGTTTTTCTTGTAACAAGTCAAAGTACTGCCCTGATAACTAGAAGATTGCTGCAATTCATGTCGTTATGAAGAATTATGATCTTGGGGAGCCAAAATCCCTAACAAAAAGGCCAATTGAAACCTCTTTAGAATTGTCTAACAAAGTTTTTCTTTCAAAAAGGAAAATAAAGCCACATCAAATGCACAGTGCAACGTATTTCGAATTCAGAATTCACAGCTGAGTTACTTAGTGTCTAGGCTGGGAGGCTCACTCTGCTAAGGCAGCATAAAGAAACAAAGGTGAAAATGCCCTGGCTAAGGAGGCAGTAGTCAGAGAAGCATCCATGGGTGGTGGGTCTTTGTCCTCTCTTTAGAGTTTCAGTCCCACTGAATACTGGAAGATAAATACACTGAAACTGTTAGGAGCAGGGAGTATTCATCATGTTTCAATGTGTTTTTGCATCAAAGGTGTTATGAGCAAACTGCCTCTATTTTGTTGTTTGTTCTTTTTATTTTTGCATGCTGGAGTGATTGGTAGCGGCACTATTTGCATCTTAAAAGAGACTGTGGCTCCTTACAAGCAAGGTATGAAGCAAATAAAATCACAAGTGACTGGGGGATTTGGTTTGTCCTCAGGCACATACCTGCTGGCTTCTCACAGCATTTTGCTCATGGCTTGTCAGTTTTGCTGCTTCTAAAATGAAGCTGTTGGTGTTGTAGCCTTCCTCTGAGGCAAATGTATGGAAAATGCCTGTAGTTTGGAAGCTGTGTTGCCTATGGTGGGGAAAGTCCTCAGAAACTCGAAGCCAATAGCTTTGGTATTAACCAGATGGCACCAAACCATTGCTTCAGTATCACATTAGCGGGTATATATGCATCTATGATTCTATGATCTGTAGATGCACAGAGAGGCTTGTTCAGCCCATCCTTTACCTGGCTAATGTATGTCAATGTCTCTGTTCCCCATTGCCCTGCTTTTCTTTCTGAAGTCTGGAATCAAATTCTACTTTTGGAGGACAGTGGGTCTCAGATAAGGCAAAATCTTGGGGCCTTCTAATTACTGTTACAAGCTGGCATATTCTTTGCATATGGTGATGGGAACAGGTTTTCTGTTGGTAGGATAACATCCTGTTTATTCATCTTGCCACTTACACAGGTCAACAAGCTATCTTACCTTTTGCTGTCTGTTTTGCCTCTCTCTCTTTGCAAAGCCTAAAGTGCTTGTGCAGCTGCTGTGGGAGTATTCAGGCTTCATCTGCAGCTAGGGCAATATGAGGAAGAGCTCTGGTATCTGCTGGTAGTTGAGCTGTTTAGTTTCTCTTGGGTTCATGGTCTAGAAATTGAGTTTGGCAGGGTGATGGGTACTCCTTTGGGTGTTTTTGGCTGTGTGTTGTGGGATTTGCTTATTGTTGTGACTTGAAGTGCTATGAGCATTTTGGCACAGCTTAGAGCATCCTTAACCAAAGAACTTCAGTCTGTGGTACTGTTTCCCTTCCTCACTTTCCAGTAATGGCTGTTTATGTAAAGTAGCTGTGCCTGTGGCAAGTTTTCAGGAAGACACTGAGTCGGTTGGGCATGCTACATGGGTTTAAAATGTCAGGTAATACCAAGTGCCTTGGTTTTCCTACCTCTCAAATGGTGCCTGTTTTGTGAGGAGCTCTGAAGTTCAACAACAAAGTGTTTGCTCACAAGACAGGTAAGAGCCACCAGGTCCAGGAAGGGACAAATAGGCACCACTTTATTTCTTCAGTAACGATGTCATCCTGGCTGCCAAGTTTTTGGCTTTGAGCTGCTAGGCAGAGAAAGCAGTGCAGAGGTTGGAAGGGGTTTCCTTGTCAGTGACTGATGCTTTATTGCAGTTTCTGCTTTGAAGACTTTGAATTCATTCCTGACTCAAATGTGAGACCCAAAGACAAGTATATTGACAACTTGCATGACAGCTCCATTGACTAATGGTGTGCCTGTGCAGGTGTTTGTATAGAATGTGACTCAGAATGCAGACAAATTGTTAAATGAGTCAGTCCTACAGGTGTGTGGCTTTACTGGAAAGGTATGTTTTCATAACCAGACAGTGTCTGATCCAGCTAAGAACAGTAACTCGCAAGCTGAGCTGTGAGAAAGATGATGAAGGATCTGAGGGGGAAGTGGTGATAGGAAGAGGCATTATTCATAGGGTGGCTTGAGCTGGCTTAAAGATGTAGCAGAAGCATGACAAAGGGATGAAAGCTGTGTGGTGGCTTAGCCCTATTGCAGGGATTCTGGGACCTACTCCTGTTTATGGCAGCCTTGAGAGCTATTGAGAGTTCCCCCTAACATGTAACAATATGCTATCAGGTGATACTTGCTGCCATGTGGGTTTTCGGCATGCCCAAATCCGTTTTGGATTTCTGGCTTTGTCTGGTCATGTCATTTTATTTTTGGCGCCAAAGTATTTGGCTGCTGCTGTCCGTGGTGCTGAAATG
>JAVHNF010071191.1:0-13733 GCA_034783455.1 Micropsitta finschii | reverse complement strand
ATCTGCCTTCTAAAGCCTTCACTGTTACTATTTCAGTATGTGATTCCCTGTGATAAAGTGTCTTCTCTGCCTGTCATCACACTAACGCTAGGAGGGAAGCCCTACCAGCTCACTGGAGAGCAGTATGTCTTCAAGGTATGTCCAGGCAGCTTTTTCTAGCCCTGTGCTTCTCCCCTGAGGCTTAACTCTTGCCTCCTCCACTCAATCCTCAACCGTGAAATCCAGAACACAAGAGCAGCAACTTGGGGAAAAAGTCTGAAATCTTGGGGTGGTGGCACTGCTGATGGAGCCAGGCAACCTCACCAAAGTCCTGCAGGAACGAGATTCCTGTGTGATGCTCATGAGGAATGGGAGGATGGGAGAGGAAGGGTGGACAAACTGTTGCATCACTTTCTATAAATATTTTGCCCTTTCTTGTTGGATTCTGGTGCCATGAAGCTTATCATAGCAGAGGCTACCAGCCTGGCATTTAAGCCATCAGAATCAACTTGTGCAGAATTTCAGTGATGGCTCTAATTCAGCGCTGCATGGTCTGGGAGGTTTATGTGCACATGCAGGTTTACCTGATGCTTTGCTGCACTGAGCACTGTGGGAGGGGGAGCTGCGTTTGGAGCCGAGGTTTGGGAGTTACTTTTGCAACAAGCGGTGGATCTCAACCTGGGAGAGGCTGAAGCACAGCCAGCGTTGTCAGGTGTTACCGCTAAGCCTGCGAGGGTGGGGGCAATGGAGGACCAAGGGAGATTGAAGCTTTCACCCTTCTGTCTAGGTTTCTGTACAAGGAGAGACCATCTGCCTGAGCGGCTTTTCAGGCCTGGACGTCCCACCCCCTGGGGGCCCACTCTGGATCCTGGGCGATGTCTTCATTGGTCCCTACTACACTGTATTTGACCGTGATAATGACTCTGTTGGCTTTGCCAAATGTGCCTAAATGCCTGACCCACCTCCCACTGCCTTTGCCACACACACTTCCACACCTGCACAGGAGCCATGGAGAAAGATTACTGGGATTAGAAATCCAGGGAGTGGAAAGGAAAAAGAAAAAAAAAAAAGTAAGAAGTGGAACTAGATTTAAAATTACATGAAAAATAGTCATTAGTGTCCCGCTGGCTGCGTTTTCCCCTCTGTTGAGTAAGTGGTGCTGGGAGGTCTCTAGTTGATGACTCCAGCTGGAGTAGCCCCTTGCTTTACTGTTAGGTCTTCCAGTATCTGTTTTTAAGAATGATTCTCAGAGCTGAACAAGGCCCCCTCATGTCTCCTAGCCCCGTTCTCCTTCCTGGGGTGCAGCTGGCTGGAGCCAACCCCTGACACTTTTGTTCCTGCAGAGAGGCTGTGCAGCTGCTCTTGGGTTTGGGCTTCTGAGCTGGGGGAGAGGGACAGGGCAGGCTGCGTGGCACGTTACTTACTATTTGTGCTTTATCACTGTTGAAGTGGGGGAATGGATGGCTTCATCACCCCTCCATGACAGGTTCAGGCAGTGACAGCAAGGTCATTTCTCAATGGGTTTGTACTGGCTTGGTCCTAAGAACATGTCCTGGGCTGGAGCAATGGGGGATTGTGGTACCATGCCCAAGGGCTCTGGTTGTGTGCTTTTGTGTAGTAATGACACTAGTGAGAGAGCTGGAGACATGACATCCACATGCCAGACCTTGCAGGACAGGAATTTGAAGGGGGGCTCCAGCCAGTGTGAATCTTCAGGGAGTACAAATATAAATGGGGTCAAGATAGGATATAATAGAGGTCACTTGAATTCATGGCCACAAAGGCCTGGCTCTCTGCTGAGCAAAGTCACTCTCTAGTTTGGTGAACTTCTCCCAGCTTCCACAAACTACAGATCTCCCCAGCCTCATCTGCAACCAGTGAGCTGAGAATAATGTTTCCTAAAGCAGCTAAGTGATCTACAAGCCTAAATCACATGGATAAAATCTGTAGGTGTTTGTCAGCCACATAGGACCTTTGGAAACATTATTCTCAGCATTTTGAACTGCCCAAAACTAGACAGTTGGCAGAGCCAGCAAGCCTCCTGTGCAGGAGGGTGCTGTGGCAGCTGCTGGGCTTGCATTCACTGTTCCTGCTGCCCCATTGTGAAACCCAACTGCCTTTAACCTGTTTTCCACCTTACTAGTGCTGGTGAGAGCTCTGTTCATGTCCACCCTGTGTTGCACATGAAGTGAGGCACAGTCCTGCTTTGGAGAGGTTGTAGCTGATCTGGCTTTCCCAGTGTGTTGGATCAGGTCTTGAAGTTAGGGAGTGGCAGCAGGTGAGGAGTAAAGCTGAGAGTGGCAAGGGCACCAGATCAGCCATGGCTGAGACCCCGGACTAGGCAAAAGAGATAGTAAAATCTTGGCTTCCCAGAACTCACTGATAATCCTGCCAGCAGTACCAGTGGGGTCAAGGAAGTTCCCAAGAAAGGTCTTTGGCAGTGGGTGAATAGGTGGTTGTGCCTGGTGAAATGGATATACATCATCTCCAATATTGAATTCTCCACAAGCATCAGAGGCACAGGTGAAGAAGAGGTCCTGAGGTACCTATGCACTGTGGTTGAACAGTGCGTATGTAGCTTTAAGGATCCCCTGTCCCCACACACTGCAGCTTGGCTTTATAACCATGCCACACACCTTGGAGAGATCTGGAGTGAGCAGTGCGGTCAGGCACACCTGGGACACATGCATTGTCCCCTGCAACCTTGGATGTGACAAATGCTGCTCCCAAACCTTGCTTCTGTTGGCTTGTAATCTTCACCTGCATCTGGGTGCCGAAGGACATCTGTTGCAGACTGGCTAGAGAGCAGTGGCATGTTACCAAAACCAGAAATCATCAGTGGTACTCGAAAATCAGCCGATATTCAGCACCTCTCCAGAGAGCCCCAGCTCCACACCAGTTAAAGTGCCCAGAGCTCCTCCAAGCCCTGCTACATCATTTCCCAGCTGCAGGATTTCTTCAGCACGGCGAGACAAGAGATAGCCTCTTGGGTACCCGCTGATCAAGACCTAATGTGGGGCGGGGAAGTCTGACATGGAGCTGGCAGTGGGTTTTGAACATCTTCAGCATCACATCTAAGCAGGACGTACAGTGCAGCCCCAGAGCAAGCCATAGGGCTGCAGTTCTGCTGTGCTGCGATGCCTTATGCCATGTGAGTCATAGACTCCACAGTAACCCAAGGCTGAGCTGATGTCTGTCCTAGGGCAGGCAGGAGGCTGCTGTCTGGAGAATGAGCACAGCCCAAAGTGATGCCCTGAGTGACATACCTTCAGATAGGCTGGAGAAGCGATTCATTGTAGTCTTCCCGGAATGGGCCTCCTCCCCTTGTTCTTTTATTTGCATTTTTAAACCAAACTCTAACGACATGACTGTATTTTTTAATCTAATTTGCTCTCAGAATTACTGTCTCATCATAGAAAAGTGAAAAGAAAATACAGTATTTCCCCCCTTAACTCTGCCAGTGGTCTTTTCTTAAGCAGCTTGGGATGCCAAACTCCTCCTCAGTGGCCAGAGACTGTCTCCTCAACCTGATGTCCCAGTGTGTCTAGTCAGCCACTCATGTAGACTTGTATGTGTTTCAGAAGGGCATCTTTCTCTTCTCTGTGGTAAGGAATTATGCTGGGAGCCTGTTGGGTTTGTCTTTTTTCAATGTATTAAAACATAACCCAGCCTCTGCAGGGTGACATAGCAGTATCACCAACCTGAGCCAGTGCTACTGGTGCAGCAGGCACTCCCAGCATCTCTCCTAGCCTATAGCCTTCTCCTGCGGCCACATCTCCTGGCTGAGTAATGCAAAAGCTAGTCCTCCAACAGGGCTCCTCTGGGCCAGCCAAAACTAGCTCCCACTGGACTTGGGTTATAGAGTGGTCCCGCAACAGCCAAAGTGGGACTCCAGTTTCTAAGTCCAGCCTAAAACCAACTAAGATGTGGAGTTCATGCTCCCAGAGCCTGGTGATGAGGAGCGTGGGGTTTGGGGTTCTTTTTTTAAAATGTAAGAAAAATCCATCCCTTTTGCCTCGCTGTGTGATTTTTTTTAGCCCTAGTGCTGCTGTGCAGGAGCTGGAGACTCCAATGCAGAATGAAGGCCCCATGTGCCAGGTATAAGATAAGAGCTAATCCTTGCTTTGAAAAAAGCATCATCTACATAAGCAAGGCAGATGCAGGCAAGTCCCATCCAGTCTTCTGAGCCTAGATCTAAGCACACAGAGAGCTTAACCGATTTCCCCACTGGCATGTCCCAAGCCTCTGCTCCCCCAGGATGCCTTAATACCCCAATCAGCTGTTCTCCAAGGTTAAAGAAATTACTTAACCCAAAGTGCTGGCTGAGTCCTGGAAACCAATCATGCAGCCCACTGTTCCTCAATAGCCCAAGGGGAGAACAAGTCATCCGCTGCCAAATATTTATCTACAGGAATATGAGGGTGTTGTTTCTGCTGGGGGGATTGTGCTTAAGCCTTTAATCATGCCGTGAGTACTGAACGTTATGTCTCAGTGAGAACAGCCACAGGCTTGGTCTTGGCCAAGAGCTGGAGAAGCCAAGAGCCAGGGTTGTCCATCCATGCTTTTCCAGGAGGGAGCAAAGCACAACCTACCCCACGAGCAGCCTGCACACAGACCCACATTCTCTTACCCAGCAGATCCTCGGGTTGACACCATTTATTGTGCTATCTCTGCAGAGCCCCATGCACAAGACAGTTTGGTAAGTCACTGATAAATGTCTCCACTGATGCAAAGGAGATAACTGTTTTCATGACATATCCCCTTGAATAGTAGGGTGCCTGGCCCTGACCCTCAGGTCTGTCTTCATGAGCCTGATCCTTCTCCAACCAGCTCTGCTCTGCCAAAAGCCCATCCAGACAAGGACCTGCTCAAGGAGAGGGAGAATGAGACCCATCGTTTGTGGAGGTGACTTGCTCATTTGGTTGCCTCAGCGGTACGTTCATTTGGAAAACTATTTTTACTCACCATGAATGACTAAGCACATTGGTTTGGGTGCTGGTGGCTTTTTTCTTTTTCCGCTCTTTCTTGGATTTATTTATTTTTAGGTTCCTTTGGGAAGGAAAAGAAGTGGAGCGCAGACTGGGAGCTTAGAGGACAGGAGACAGAGATCAAGGGAGAGTGGGAAGATGGGTTTTTCGCCTGCAAGTCTCAGGCTACCTTACTGCTTATGGGGCTTAGCAACCCACTGAGGAATTTTATAGGAGGAATAGGAAAGAGCGTTGAGGAGGCTGTGGGCTTTCTCCTTCAGAAAAATGCAGGGTCTAGTCCTAGTAATGGTTTCCCAGAGAGCTGGAGTAGGCTTTCATATGGAAGACTTTCTCGTGGGTCTTAACAGCACTTGGTTATGCTACAGCCCACATCTCTAACAAGATTATGGGAGAATTGCTTTGGGGCAGGAAACATCCTTTTGTTCTATTTGTCTCATGCTTAGCACAAAGGGACTTGGGCCTTGACACCACAGTAATGCAGATGACTATTCATAGTCACTCCAGCTTTTATTGGAAAGGAAAGTGGTCCTAGACCTTATGGTTGAGGGCTTGCATGCATGGCCTTGAAGGACTCCCATAAAATTGGAGGAGTGCTAAAACGATACAGAATATTGAGGGGTTTTATTAATTGAGCCTTTTTTTTTTAAGCCTGTTGCCTGATTTTCAAGAGTCATATGAATGGTTTTAGAACTGGTGATGCTGTATATATGCTGTTGTGATACACAGTAATAAATTGCTCATCACTCACCCTTCACATCAAGAAAGATGATGAATTACCAACCCAAAGACCCAAAAGTGCTCTGCAAACTGTAGGGCTGACCTGGTACATAGAGAAGAGCAAAAGCAGCCATCCAACCTCCCTGAACTATGTCTGCTGCACAGCAGGGAACATGTCCACCTCCATTGATCTGACATTCCCCTACACCACCCTGCTGCCTCCTCTTGCCTCTTCCAAAAGGCTTCTTTGACCTTTTCCTCTGCTCACCCTCCATCCCTGCCTGATGTTAGGAAGAGGAGCAGCCCTACTTACACAACTTTCCCCAGACAACAGCAGGCTCATCAGTAGCTCCTATGATAGGCACCAATCTGCATCCAAGGAGTTTCGTTGCTCCTCCTGAGGCAGCTCTGCACAGCTGTGAGTTGCCTGGGATTGTCCAAGCCCTTCAGAAAAGCTGATGGCAGCTGGCTGCAGCTCTGCCTCTCCTGCAAACCTCTTAATCCCACAGGAACATCATTCTCACCCCAGCACTGCTTCTGCTTCTTAGCAGCTTCTTGGAGAGAAACCTGGGTCTCGTCACAGGCAGCCGTGGCACTAATAAAACCCTCTGTACTTTGGCAGAACCCAGCAGCACTTCAGCAGTGATAAATCCTGAACCAGAGGCAATTTGTCCTTTTCTAACCAGTGCAGGCTGGTTAAAGGACAGCAGGATTAAACCGGCCTTGTAGAAACTGGACCCTCTCCAGCCTGAGAGTGCTGTGGATGTGCAAGAAGTCCCCTCGCATCACACCGACCCACAGGGATGAACATAGGGTGCGTGCACCTACACAGGAGCCAAACCTGCCTGTGAACAGCTGAATAAATCACCATCTTTATTTCGTAGGTCAGCACTTTGTGGCTAGGCTTAAGGCAATGCCAGAGGATTTCCCTTCCCCTGCAGGTACTGCTTGCACAAACTTCTGTTTGACCCAGCCTGTTTCCAGTGCTCTGGGACTCCTTTGCTCCCCTTCCCCAGAGCCACAGCCAAACTGGCTGCTGCCTCAAGGCCACCTGTGCTGGGCTGTGCTCTGCCACCTGCGTGACACAGCGTGTCCTCACATCCTCACCCTGCCTGTGCCACGGCTGCATCCTCCTGAATGACCTGCAAGCTGTGCCTGCATGGCACCAGCTGCTCTCCAGCATCACATCCCATGGGGGATGCTACCCCAGCACCCCAGAACTGGGTTTCCGTTCAGTTCCCAGAGTAGCTGGCAACGGGAGGAAGCAAGCACTTCCCTGTGCCTGCGCCAAGCCCAGGCACGGCCAAATCCTCCTGTGCTTGTCCATCCTTCATGACATCCCCATCTCCCTCCCCTGAAGCAGCCGCATGCTCTGCATCTTGCTGCCAGGGTGCTCCCGCCCCTGCCCGCACTGGGATTTGTTCAGTGCGGACCGGATTTATCACCCCCCATGCAGGATTTATCCCCTTTCCATTCATTCCCCAGGACCGCTGTGCTGCTGTCACTTCCCCTTGTCACGCAGTCCCAATCGTCCCCACACTCCCGTGCCACTCTTACTTTAGGTTTTCACCCGGGCCCATGGGAGCAAACCCGCAGCGAGTCCCCACTGCAAAGGTTTCTGTGGGTGACGCAGGGGACAGTCGGGCCGAGCATCCCTTCCAGAAGACCAGGGAAGCCGCTCGGCCGGGGCCCAGAAGATGCCCTTCTCCAGTGAGGCACGACCAGGATGCTCCAAGCAGGAGGTGACGTCCCCGTGGGGCTGAGACACGGAGGAGCTCTCCTGCTTGGAGCATGTCCGGAGTGGAGGAGAGGGGCTGCAGGGTGATCTTCCCATTCCCTAACACCCCCCCTGCCCACCGCTAGTCCATGGGTGCCCCCCCTCCCCCCTCCTTCCGCAACCCGAGCGCCGAGGAAGCCGAGCCGGAGGCAGTGCTGAGCCGGATATGCAGCGACTCCCCGCATCCCTCCTTGTGAGTATCCCTCGCTCCTCCTGATGCCTTCGGAGGAGACGAATGGACGGACAGAGGAGCAGCCAGAGGTGGACTAGTCTTTCCTATTTGCAAAGGGGGGGAGGGGGTGCGGGGGGGAGGGGGGCGAGAACATCTTCCCACATCCTCCGTCTTCATCCCCTCTTACCCCTCCTTCTCCTCTCCGGGCACGATATTCTCCCCTTCAAAAATAAGGGGAGGGGGTGGTGGGAAAGAAACCTGCTGGCAGGTGGAAGGCACAGGGAAATGCAATCCCACCTGGAATCCCGCAGAGACTCGGCCGAAAGAAAAAGCAAAAAGGGGAGGAAATCCCTCAAAAAATTATCTCCCCCGGGAGGGAGGGAAGGAGGGAGGGCGAGGGGCCGGGCTGCTGTGCCGCACCGGGAGACCCGCTCCCATCCCTACATGGGACAGAAAGCCGGAGGCCCCGGCAGACAGACAGACCGACCGACAGGCAGGCGGGCAGGGAGGGCTTGCGGGGGCTGCAGCCCGGTTTCAGCCGGCAGCTCCCGCGGAGCCCCCCCGGCTCTTCCCGAGTGTTTCCTTGTGCTTGTATTTCTTTCCATTATGTTGTTTTTATCTATCTCCCCACTCGTGGCTCTGTCGCGGGTCGCGCAGGACAGCGGGCACTGGAGGGGGGAGGCCGCGGGAGAGGCGGAGGGATGCTACCCGCCGCTGCCCCTCTTCTCAGCCCCCGCCGAGGGGCCGGGGCCGGCGGCAGCTCCTCTCCGAGGCGGCGGCTCCGTGGTCCCCGGGCTCAGCGGTGCTCCCTCCGCCCCTCCGCCTGCCCTCCTCTCCCCACTCCCTCTCCCCACTCCCTCGCTCCTCTCCCCGCTCTCTCCTCTGTCTCTCGGTCCCTCTCTCTCCCGCCTTCCCCCTACGTTTCCCCTTTTCCACTTCTTACCCCCTCTTTCTCTCCCCCCCCCCCCGCCTCTCCATCCCCTCACCCCCATTTTTTACGGGGGGGGTTGTTTTGCCAGGGCAGAGCGCGGTGACGCCGCGGCAGCCACCACGGAGAGGACACAGGATCCCCCCTTGGGCCCGCCGTGCCCCTTCGAGGGGGTGGCTTGGACCCCGCGCCCCCCCCAAGGCCCCCCGCAGGGTGTGGGGCGGCTCCTCCCGCCCCGTGGGTGCGGGGTGGGGCTGTGGGGCCGCCCCATAGATAACGGCAACGGCTCCGTAACAGCCCCGGCAGCCCCTATAGGGTCCATTGCAGCCCCTATGGCAGGCCCTATATAGACCCCTTTTCACCCCTACATTGACCCCCCTGCAGCCCCATAGCGGCCCCCATATAAAGCTCATTGCACACCTACAACTGCAGTAAGGACAAATCAGAGGGTTGGTACTGTTAGGAGACTAGGGAGCTATTGCATGTAAAGGACGTTTAATATATGGTACAGTTCAAAGAACAGGCCACACAGAACACCTTTTGCTCAACAATGTTTTAAGGACTAGGACCTATGTACACACATTACAGGCACATGTATTATCACCAAACTTGTCCAAGCCAGAACACGTCCTGAGAAAGAAACTATTGTACCTGTTGTAGCTGAGCATGGAGGTGTCGTTTGAACCTGCTGTTAGTTTTCTTTACTCTTGTTTCATTAACTTATCTTGAGCATTTAGAGTACTGTACTTCTAACACTTCACTCAGATTCTTACTATCACAAATGCCGGTTTTGGAAGAGCACTTTTCTCTGCATGGAGGCAATTAAAGTGAACTCTGCAGTGGTGATGGGATTCACATACTGAGCTTGGATGTAGGAAGCATAAGTACAAGTCCCAGCTCTGCTAGTATCTAAGGACAAGCCACTAACAACCTTTCCTCGGCTAGTGGGACTATGCATTCTTCAGCATGGGTGAAATAGAACTCTGTGTTTGCACAGCTCCTGATTCTCGTAATTAATAACAGTGCTGATTAACCTAAGCAAGCAGCAGGCATGCAAAAGGAGAACAGAATTTTTGCTACAAGCATGATTTCACTTGACTCTTCAAGAACAAAACTTAGCTTTTCTTCAGGGGAATTAAATCTTCTAAAATCAGGTGTTTTTTCTTACCTGCTGAACTGCTCCCTGCAGTCCTGTTCCTGCCGCAGGAGTGTTAAGAAATTGTTTCTTCTACAGCCAGCATAGCTCACCACTCACCCTGTTAAAAAGTGCATCATGGACATTGCTTCAATCTCTAAAGTCACTCCTTACAATCTCCTATCACTGAGCAGACCTAGCTTTTCCTGAGCTAAGGTTGTGGCACTTTTTTCTTTTTATTGGTTAATTTATTGGTTTATTATTCCCTTGGCCTTTCTGAAAGCTCTCAAAGATGCATTTTAAAATACAGTGCTGGTGAATAGTTCTGCCTCTCTATGGCTCAGGACATAGAACAGCACCTCCAGCTGTTCACAGCCCAAAAATATTGTCTCATGCTCAGTTGCCACCCTTGGTAGCAGCAGTACAAGTGACTTCCAGCAGGGCTGATTTCACAGGGCCTCTGAAAGCAGCCACATGTACAGCAAAATGTACAACAAAGTTGAGACGCATATTGAAAAAGTTAATTTAGAACCCAGTTAAATACATTAGAATTGTAGTCTTTCCAGGAATATTTATATGACTTTTTTTGTATTCAGAAAATTTTCTGGAGTGTTTCTGATGTTAAAAAAGTCTTGTCAGACTACTAGATCAGCTACAGATACGTAGTTCATGTCTACACCCTTTACATTCCCATCAAAAGGTAGTGGGAATCCACTCCTGCTCAGAGGGGAGCTGGGAAAGACACTGGATAATTCAGTCTCTAAGCACAGCCTGTGACATCTCTGCAGTGCATGCCAGAAAGCACTGCAGTTGTGAAAAGAGGTGTTTAACCCAAGTGATGTAACTTGCTACAGTTCACTCAGTGTCTTGCAGAGACTGTGGCTTCCATTCAAAGCATTACAATCTCAATCCCAAATCCAGTTCAGCCCAAAGAAAGAGTTGTTACAACAACTTAAATGGTACCAGTATTGCACAGAATGCTGCAACACATTCTTTGTTAACGATAATTTTTATTTCTATAGCTCAACAATGCCTGATGCAGGAATACATGGGAACACACTCTGATTTCATCAGCACTACTAAGAGTCAACGAAGCAATTTGTCACTGCAGTATAAATTGGGATAACTGATAACTGTACTAACACGATAATAATTTCATACCCAGGTAGCATCTCAAAGCTCCAGCCAAGACTGAAGCCCTGCTGGCTTGGCATTATACAGACACCACGAGGGACAATCCGTGTCCAGGCATGCTTACAAACAGACAAGACAGGCTACGTGCAATAGGGAAAACAAAACCACAAAGGAATTAAATGTCTGGCCGAGGGTTACACCAGCCAGTCAGTAGCAAAGCCAAAAATAGGATCCAAGTTTCTTAGTCTAATAGATGTGGCAATGGGAACTATGTGGCCTGATTAGTCCAGAGTCTCTGGCAAGACCTGCTTAAAGTCCTTGGCTAATATTTAGGGACACTATTTGTACTCTGCTCTATTTTGTTTGCCGCCTTTTCTCAGAATGGAAACTTTTGTGAAGGACTGGAAAGAGCTCCTTCGCATGAGTGGCGGCGGTGATGACTGCTATAGGATGAAGCAGATGAATAAGTAGCTCCACCAAATCAATAAAAATAACTGTTTTTAATGCAAAGTAATCTCTCTCTCAATGTTCATAATGATAACTTAATTATCTATGCTAAGATGGAAGTTACTGTATTTTTTATTGCACACTGAAAACATATATTGCTAAATGAAGGCTATTACAGCTTCAAACATGATATTTTATGTAAGTCAATATAGAATTTTGAAAATAAGAGCCCGTATTTAGACCCAAAATTTCTTTTTTGGTTACTTGCTTGATTCCCAGTTGGCAGGGTGAGGAAACGACGGCCATGGATAACAATCATAGGTTTTTCAGCTTGACATTAGGCTCCTAGTTTAGAGTCCACCCACATCCATCTTGGTTGCATTAGAGTTCTGTGGGATTTCAAAAAGCACTCGCCATAGAATCATAGACTAGCTAAGGTTGGAAAGGACCTTAAGATCATCTAGTTCCACCCCCCCTGCCATAGGCAGGGACACCTAGCACTAAACCATGTAACTCAAGACTCCATCCAACCTGGCCTTGAACACTGCCAGGGATGGAGCATTCACAACATCTATCTGACTCTTCCTGTCTTGCCATTAGGTATCTGTTACGAGGTAGAGTAAAACCAGAACTGAGCCCTTCTGCAATCTCAGCTCACCTGAACCAAGACCACCAAATAACACAGAAGCATCAAAAAAGATCTCTATACCCACTACTTGAGGACATATCAAATCTCACAGTCTTACTTTCAAACATAACGCATGTTATCCTAATTACTATCTGAGAAGAGTTTCCTTTATTTTATTAATCATCCTTTATGTCCTGTAGGGGAATAATGAGGAAACACCCTCACACCATGAACAACCTGCTGATGCACTGGTAAAGAAGATCTCTACTGGTGCTGACAGGAAAAAGCATCGGGTCCTAGTAGTAGGGGACTCTACTTTGAATGGAACAGAAGCACTCATCTGTCAGTCTGACCCAGTCTCAAGGGAGGTGTTTTGCCTACCAAGGGCTCTGACCAGGCATGTTGCAGAAAGGCTGCCTGGTCTTGTAAGTCCCACTGACTATTACTCACTTATAGTGATCCATGTGGGTGCTAGTGATATATATAGTAGTAGCTTGGAGAACATGAAGGACTACAAATTGCAGGGAGAAGTAGTTAGGGGCTCTGAAGCTCAGACTGTCTTTTAGTCAATTCTCCAGGATACAGGGAAGGACCTTGAAAAGGTCCTAGGAGGATTGGCCTGGTTAATAAATGCTTAGAACAGTGGTGCCGTAGTCAGGGGTGTGGGTATTTAGAACATTGGAATCAATTTGGGAGGACAGGTCTCCTGGAGGCTGATGGAGCTGGTCTGACAAAGAGGAAGAGTGGTTCTGTTAGGGGGCTTGTCAGGCTTGTCAAGAAAGCTTTAAACTAGATGTGTTGGAGGAGGGGAGCATCATTCCATCCCAACACACCCCGTCAGTTTCCAGCACCTATAATTGCTCCAAGCAACGTAGAGATATTCCAGCTGCTCCAGCCAATGAGCCAGCTTCATTTGGAGCTTGGCTCAGATGCCTCTATATAAACACCCATAGCATGGGGAACAAACAAGAGGAATTAGAGATGTGTGCACGTCTATGGGGCTATGATATAATAGGTTTCACAAAAACATGGTGGGATGGCTTCTATGACTGGAGTGTTGGAATGGAAGGTTACAGGCTCTTTAGAAAGGACAGGTGTGGCAGGTGGGGAGGGGGAGTTGCTATTTATGTTAGGGACAGACTGGAGAGTATGGAGCTCTGTCTGGGGACAGGTGAGCAGTCGATAGAGAGTTTGTGGGTCAGGGTTAAAGGGAGAACAGCAATGGGAGACATTACTGTGGGGATCTGTTACAGATCTCCTGATCAAGGGGAATCTGCGGATGAAGCACTCTACAGTCATATAGGAAAAGCCTCAGGCTCACAGGCCTTGTTCTCATGGGGGACTTCAACCACCCTGACATCTGTTGGAGCGATGGTACAGCCCAGCACAAGCAATCCAGGTTCCTCACTTGTGTGGAAGACAAGTTCCTTCTGCAAGTAATAGAGGAGCTGACAAGGAGAGGTGCCGTGCTTGACCTCGTGCTCACCAACAGGGAAGGGCTGGTTGGAAATATGACGCTCCAGGGCAGCCTTGGATGCAGAGATCACGAGATGGTCGAATTCAAGATCCTCAGGACAGTGAGAAGAGCAAGCAGCAAGCTCAATTCCCTGGACTTCAAGAGAGCAGACTTTGGCCTCTTCAGGAACCTGCTTAGTAAGATTCCATGGGATATAGCCCTAGAGGGCAGGGGGGCCCAAGACTGTTGGTTGTTGTTCAAGGATCACCTGCTGCAAGCTCAGGAGTGTTGCATACCAACTAGAAGGAAGTGCAGCAGGAGGGCCAGGAGACCTCCTTGGATGGATAAGGAGCTGCTGAGGAAAATTCAAAG
>JAVHNF010071181.1:8314-23902 GCA_034783455.1 Micropsitta finschii | reverse complement strand
GATATTTTGACTTGTCATGTAAACCTTCATAGACCATGGATGTCAAAACAGGTAGCTCCTTTTTATTAACTATTAATGTTTGGTGGTTTTTAAACTATTTTTAAACTGTTAGAGTGCGAAGTTCAGACTATAGCTTGATTATGGTTTGTGTAATTGTATTCTCTTGCAGGAAACACAGCGTTACATGACTGTGCAGAATCTGAAAGTCTGGAGATCATGAAGATGCTTCTGAAGTATTGTACTAAAATGGAAAAGGATGGTTATGGAATGACTCCCCTGCTGTCAGCTAGTGTGACAGGCCATACAAATATTGTGGACTTTCTGACACAGCATGTGCAGACCAGTAAGGCTGAACGCATAAATGCCCTGGAACTTCTAGGAGCAACATTTGTGGACAAAAAGAGGGATCTGCTTGGTGCCTTGAAATACTGGAAGCGAGCTATGGAAATGAGATACAGTGATAGGACTAATATTCTGGGCAAACCTGTGCCACAAACACTAGTTATGGCATATGATTATGCTAAAGAAGTAAACAGCTCCGAAGAGCTAGAAAATCTTATTGCAGACCCTGATGAAATGAGAATGCAAGCACTATTAATTAGAGAACGAATTCTTGGTCCTTCTCACCCGGATACATCCTACTATATTAGATACAGAGGTGCTGTCTATGCTGACTCTGGAAACTTCAAGCGTTGTATCAACTTATGGAAATATGCTTTGGACATGCAGCAGAGCAATCTTGATCCACTGAGCCCAATGACAGCCAGCAGTTTGCTATCATTTGCTGAACTTTTTTCCTTCATGCTTCAGGACAGGGCAAAAGGCCTGCTAGGCACTACTGTGACATTTGATGATCTCATGGGTATACTGTGCAAAAGTGTTCTTGAAATAGAACGGGCCATGAAACAAACCCAGTGTTCTCCTGATCCAATAAAGCGGCCCAACCACCTGCAAACCAAACCAAGTGCAACTGATCCCAATGGCCCCGGAAGACTCCTCATCCCATTTTCTAGGCTCAGCACAGTTCACCCCTGAGCAGGTAACTGGGAATAAATCCATATGTACACCACTATAGAGGAAAGAGAGGTGCTGAGGCTGAACTGTCCAAGTGTGTGCTCCAGAGCCCCCAACCACCCCTCTGCAGATGACACACTGGCTATCCTGGACAGCAGATGCTAGACCTTCTCCCATGCACTGCCCTCCTGTTCCAGCCCTCAGCTGACCCCACTGTGCCAACAGCTCCCATGGGAGCCACACTACAGATCAGGAAGGATCCAGCCTGCACATAACCTCTGGTTTCCTCACCCCAGCAAAGCTTTTCCTGTAACCTCTCAGCAGCACGAACAGCACAGCCCCACAAACACAGCCACATCCAAGGCACTGACACCCTGTGGCACCCAGGGGAGCTTCTGCAAGGATTTGTGCCAGGTCTGAGCTGACTGGAAGACCATTGGTTGCATTTAATCAAGATACCTTTTCTGCTCTCATTTTTATAAGTCTAATTCAGGTATGTTTTATTTTGGATGTTGAGCTTTTTCAACCACACATAAACTATCAGGTTTGGAAACGCAGTGAGCCCATGCTACAGAATCCATTTAAAGCTGTGCTTTAAATTGTTGCATTACTAAAATCACCAAGGTCCTCTCTTCTGCTTTCCTCTATTGCACTCTGAGACTATTCATTCCCAGCACAATCATTCACGTCTCCATTTTTATTTTATTACACTTGGATATGATGCAACCGGTATTTAACAAAGCATTACCGTTTCCAAGGGCAAATATTTTTCTGTAATCCCAACTATGTCATTATTCTCTATTACACACACTTTAAATGTCAAAATCCATCTCGTAGAACTAATCAAATATAAAAGAAGCCTAGCAGGAGAAAGGGAGCTTGAAAGGGGCATTCCAGACAAAATAAGAACTTAAACGTCCTTTTCTTTAGACCTTGCCTATTATTTAATTTACTTTCAGGGTTTGAAAAGATCTCCCAGGGACAACACATGGGGCAGCACATATTATACAGCTAAATGCTGACAAATTCACCTGAACATTATGAAAGAGGGAAAGGGGAAACACACGATCATCATCATCATCTCTGATTTTAGTCTCTCTTTGGCTCCCAACAGGCCAGCAGAAAAAGCAAACTCACAAGGACAATGTTAAGGCAATGAACGGCTGTTTTATGAAAATGGAACTGAGTCAACATTGGATGTTTCAGTGTTTGAGATTCAGGTTCTCACCTTTTCCATAAACACCCTTCCCTATGCAGCACGCCAGAGCTATTTTACTCTTCCAGTAGTGGTTTACTGCAAGCATTAATCCTACATAATGCACAAATAATGGGTTATGTTGTAATGCAGCTGTTAAAGTGTATCTGATACTGCAATACACTTAACTGATCCAGCATTTTCACTATAAAAGTCTATTTGGGTTTGGTTTGGGGGTTTTGGTTTGTTTCATTCTGGTTTTTAACGAGCAGTCCCAAAGTGAAGCCTGTCTTCATGTTGATGTAAGTACCCTTACGTTACTAAGTGATTTAAATCGCTTTCTCTGGTGGAAGGTCTTAAAGCAGTAACCAAATTCAATGCCCAGCTTCTCTTTTTCTGGCCTCTGAATCAATGCAGAAAGCATTACCCATAGCGGTACAGTTCAGTTCCTGACAAAGGTGCAGCAACACCACAGACCCCTTCCTGGCTTAGCAAGGACAACCTCATGGCTGGGTAAAACGAACCATCTCTTCCATGATTATGAAACTTCCATGCAACTTCACAACGTCCCTTTTCCAGCTCTTTTTTAGGGTCCAGCTCCTTTAGCAAGTAAGAAAATACTTTAAGTTTTAAAGACATCTGGAGTCTACTTTTGAGCTACAGTTGGGATCTTGCTTCCACTTCCAAGCCCATTTTGGTTACAAATGAGACCCTGTGCCTTAGTTCCCAAACACCGAATGACACCATTTAGTATATTTCTGTCCAATTTACTCCCTTCCTGATTCAGATAAGGAGCTTTATGTATCTTGTATTAGACTTGCCAGGGCCTTCATAATCCCAAAACTCTGTTTTTATCCTATTTTGAACACTCACTGATGAAAAAAAGATACATTTACTATCATTGGTAAGACTACAGCTATCTTGTCTGCAGAATGGCATCTCAGCCTCTATCTGCTACTGGGTTTAACACGGAATTGCTTTCTTGGAGCAACTCTGGTGTCATCTTTGGGTCCCCTCACACAGATGGCCAAGAAAAAGATAGTCTGTGTAGTGTAATTTAAACCTACAGAAACTCTCTGAATATCTGTTCCTCATCTCAAGATGCAGATGGAGATGAGTCCAAAGAGCTGACAGTGACTTCAAGTGGCTGTTTTCTCTCTTCCCCACTTCTGGGCCAGGATAAAAAGCTTTTAAAGTCATCTTTCACTAGCAAGCATCCAAACAAGTTTTAACCTGCAGTGAATTAATCAGTGAAGGGGATTTCACAACTTCCACAAGCAGCCAGCTCTAATGCTTCACAGCCTACATCTGGAAGATGCTCCCTAAGTCAGAATTCATTACTTACTTCTCTGATTTTCTGCAATAGCCAAACAATAACTCCTGAAGATTCTCTTCCTAACAATCTTTTCTATATTGCAAAGCCACCGGAGCCCTCTTTGGCCTGAAGAAACCCAACCCCTCAGCCTGTCCTCACCAGTCACATATTCTGCGTCTTTCACTCCTCCATCCTTTGGACACTTCTGTTTGTCTGCAGGAATCTAAAAAGATGAAGAATAAATCTGTAGCTCTTTAGGATAACACCAAACCTCTTGCTGTCACCACTCTAAGCTTGTAGTGGCACCGTGAAGCGATGCTTTCCTACCTGCACACCGCTCACAACGCCAATGGGGCTAAACCCCAAAGATTTTTCACTGTAGTCACTCAAGTCCCTGCTTCCTGGAGCCCCATGCTGGGCAGTCAATACAACTGCCATTGGCGGGGTTCCCTGCTGTGGGTGCCTGCTGAGTTTACAGCTAATTTTAAGGCACATCAACTTTTCCTGAAGCTCAAACCCTTGCATACTACAAAAGAGATCTTTAGAGGCATTCCCCTAACGTGCAGTGAGTCCTATTGCATTATTGCACCTTCCTCAATACCTTTTAAAATACCAATTTGGAAGAGCATCTCCAGCTTCACAAAAGGGATTATTTTATCCCTGTTTATCCAAAACTCCCTTCCCCATCAAGCTCCATACAAGTTGCAAATGCCCATTTGCCATAGCTGTTCCCAAAGACAGACATATAATCCTCAACTGAATGAAGTTCGGTTCACTTTAGGCAAAACAAACGGTGCTCCACATTGTAAACCTCTTCAATACAGCTTCAATAGATGAGCAAAACAACCTCATTTGCTTCCCAGGAGAAGGTGTTGTAATGGTGTAAAATCCTAGCACCAAATACACAGTGATCCAGCAGGAACAACCGGGCCCTTCTCACCTGACAGTACAAGGCTGTGATTGCAAGGCTGTGATTGCTAGTTTGGGCATAAAATTTACACACATCACTGCCACAGTGTCCAGAGAATGGGAAGCAGTAGGAAAATGAGGGCATTCCTAGGAAGGAGGAAGATGCAGTTGTTTCTCCTTTATCACTTCAAGACCAGCTGAAGTCACACTGTAGCTACATCAGGCAACTTCAGGGCAAACCAATCAAACTGACATGCTGCAGGAAGTGATGGCAGGGGTTGCACACTCAGGAAGGGCCCTTCTTATCCATGACTTCACCGAGTGAGCTTTGGGAAGCTGCTGCAAGTATTTCTGGACAGATAATACTCTTTAAACAAGAAAGTTACGCCCAGCCACGTGGCCCCCATAGCAAGTCAGTCTGGAAGTGAGCAACGCACTTGAGCATTTCTAAGATTACATTTGGCAGTTTAAAAACAGATGCAGATCCCACCACCCATACACGTACAGCAAAATCACATCCGTAAATATGCCAGGGACAAAACAGAAGCAAAGGACAAGGCAAAGGAAGAAAGCAGCAAACCAGGATTGGAAAAATAAGCACACTGCTGTTCATGGCTACCTGTCATTAAGTTAGGTGGCACTAACTTAACTTCTCTCTTAAGTCATCTGCTCCCTCTTACACCTGTATTTAAAAGAGGATGCATATGTTTTGGCATTGGAATTTCAGTGGCAATAGGAGGACTGTTCTCCCCAATAGACTTGGGGTTTGGTGAGGCCAGGCTTTTGCAGAACAGCTCTGGAGCCTCTGAGGGACCTCGCACTGCTCATTGCCATGATGCAGGCTCCTTTCTTGCTCACTGCAGGGTGCAATGCACGCTCAGATTTATCAGTGCAAGAGAGAAAATGATAGAGAAACTGAGGAGAGACTTGCTGATGAACATAAATTAAAGAAAAGACCCTTCATCTGCCAACTCAGCCTCTAAGAAAAAAGCAAAGGAAAAGGTGGCACATCCAGAAATGTAATTACTTACCTTCCAGCTGAAATAAATTATAAGGTCTTAAGCCTAGCAGACAGCTCTGAAGCCTGCAGGAGAGCAGCTAAATGAGAGGTAGCTGCTCTGCAGGCGAGGTGGTTCTTAAGTCTGCGCTTCTTAAATCTCTCCCCATTCTGTTCTACACTTCCCTAAGTTGGTCTGGGGGGTCATTTTCTTTATGGCCACATGAAGCATCGGAATCCCATGAAGAGTGTTCTGACACCAGTCCTGCATCTCTCCGGACAGGACACGTTTTGCCTTCAACTGACACATGTGATTTTGGGAGACGCCTAAATGGAAACGCTCTTTCCTTCACTGCAGCAATGAGTCACCATCCAAACACCACAGACAACTCGCTTATGCCTTGAACAGAGGTGGATCATCACTGCCTTATCTACGGGCCATAGTGAGGAACAGGCCACCTTTCAGCATCTCTAAATCAAAGCTGATCCAGAGCTATGAAGGAAGCTGTCTCAGGGAGCCTAGAAGGAGCTTTGCCTCCCAGACTGAGCATCCCGATAGTGAATAAGCAAAGAATTTGCTTTCTGGATGAGTTTACCTGTACCTCAGCAGCATGCAAGACAAAGCAATGCAACAGAGCAGGACTCGGGGATTTCCAGTGGCTGAGGGACTGCAGTGCTCCTCTATCTCCCAGCAGTGCAGGTGACTGATCTGTTGTTTCACTGACCTGTGTCTCAATTTACCTTTTTCACCTTAATTTCTGCAAGTTCCTGAATGTGTCGGCTATTTCCCAACAGAACGAAGAAACGGGAAAGAGGAAACCAAATGGTGTTAAGTGAGATGCAAAAATGAAGCAGTTGAGGAACTGACATAAACCTGGGGAAATTCATTCCAAAACTGTCATCCCAAATGTCATCGTGAATAGAGTCACAAATATCCCAAGGCCTCTGCTAAAGGAGGTCTAATACCAAATCAAGAGGAGGAGGAGAAAGCGACTTTCAGCATTCCACACACGCTGGAAGCTAATCAAACTTCAGCCATGAGGATGGCATTTCCTTTAAATGAGTTTCCCTTCAAGCTTGTCAAAATGGTGATAGCTTTAAATAGATTGCACTGTGCAGTTCAATTACTAATGGATTTGGTTTTGTTCTTTGGTGGCCTTAAATTTCGTGTAGGTATTACATTAACATAATAAAGCAAACACCCGTTCTTGCTCCTTTTAAGACTTCTTTTTACAAGACATTAGAAATATAAAAAACAACCTAATGCAAACCTTTTGAAAAGGCTAAAATTACTGTGTGTCAAATCTCTAAATAAACGGGGAGCGAAGAGTTCAGCATTCATTATACACACACATAAATTAGATTTATTATTCCAGTGAAGTCCTGGGCTTGGAGCCACAAGGCCACAGACTCCTTTCTCCTCCACACGCTCTGAGCTCCACATTCACAGCTGAGCAGAGCTTGAAGGACCCCTCAGAAGCAAGGGAAGCAGGTTTGCCTTTCCGAAGAAGAAAGCAGGAGCCTGAGCTCCTCTCACACCAGGAGATCACCAACGACAAATCCAGTGCGGGTCTGAACGTCTGAAGGGGAACCCCAGGTAAGAAACCTGGAGTCTGAGAAGGAAACAGAAAGTAATGGCAATGCCAGGGAATGCGCACTGTTTGCAACCAGAAATGAGTAAGAACAGAAAAGTCGTGCTCTGAGAAGCAAAGCCTTGGCCTGTAATAAATCCAGTGTTCTGAAAGCATTTCTCTTCATGGGAACAGGGGAATTTGTTGTATTAAATTATACCTTCTCCAGGAATCAGCGAGTGAAATAAAGGACAAGAGAAGTCTGGTACCTGCCCTGTGCCTTCAGTTCACACTGAAGCTCCAGGTATGCTCATAAGCACTGAGGTACTGCTGCTACAACAGCCCTATGTGCTGCATGTGGTACAGAGATTGTGTAAGTACCAACAGTGGGAGCATCACTTTGGGGACAGAGGAGGTGGGACGTTCTCTGCCATCCCCAGCACACTGGTCAAAGGAACAGCTTAGCCATATGCAGCTATTAGCAGTGGTGGCCCAAACAGGGGCTCACACTTTTCCCCCCCCAGAAATGCCTGGAATTTCCCTGCAATTGCTGGTCTTCCTCTACAGCTGATAAGAAAATCTAATGCTAGCACACAGTAATAGAAAAGCAGTGGTTTATTTTAGTCTGAGGGTGTAATATTTTCACAGATTTAATTAGGGGTGATATTGTTAATCTGAATTGGTCATAAGCCATTTATTACTGTTGACAGGAGAGGCTGGCAAACACCCCTCCACTTGAGAACACAAAGATTGCTCCCTCCACTGCACCAGCTACAAGTGTATGCCTGGCAAGTTGAATGCAGTCCGAGGTTGCTGGATTTAGTCAGGCTCTCAAGAGGATTTCACAGTGAAGCAGTGAAACAAAGTCCAGAGCAAGCCTGGAAAAAGCAATTAACAGATACTAGCATAGGGTGAAACAGAGAATATGTTCCCTATCGCCATTACATTTTAAGGTAGTATTTAATAATAAAGGGACTTCTGTCTCTAGGCTATTGATCTCTAAACTGATACAGGAAAAAGGAATTTTAACAGATATATGGAAATAACATTGAGTGGTCTAAATTAAAGGTTACGTATATTTTCTTCTGGCCTCAACAGCTATTTAGTCTGAATAACATCAACGAAACTATCAGGGGATGCATATTGTGAAAATCCAGGTCAGCTTAAAAGACCATCCTAAAGGCTTCTTGAAGGAAAGCACACAAACATTTTTACATTGCCTGAGTAGACAGCCCACATTCATAGACTTGACTAAGCTAAACAGGAGATGGCTGCAATCAAATCTATTTTTGTTTAACATGAAATCTCTATTAGAACTATCTATTAGAACTATCTATTAGTAGATGTAGAACTAAATAAGGAGTCTACATGGGCAACATTAAGCTTAGTTGCATGAATCCCATTTGTGTCCAGTTGAGTGTGCGCTTATGAGCAGTTGATATGCAGTCACTTGTTCAATTGTAGTAACTGAGATAGAGAAGAATTGAGTGTCTAGGTGGAGGTCTGAGAGGATTTCAGTATGAGATCCTAGCAGCAGAAGCCTATTCTGAGTTGCGTTCCAATGCATTAACCACTGTAAATGCCTCTCATCTAAAGGAAGTTATTGTTAGATATTCTTAACATCACTCCAGTTTCACTGTTTCATACTCTGTTGCTGAGTCAGATTCACTGCCCTGTCTTAAAGTTTTAATAGTGTGGCTGTTAAAATAAAGAGTATACACTTGGTTAGAAAAAGAAAGTAGAACCTTTGTAAGGGCAGTCTGAAAATTAGCTGTCTGAGAACTCAGTCCATAGCTTAAGGTGCTATTTCTCACAACTATTCACTTTGTGAAAAAGAACATCTGAGCTATTATTTCAGGAGCTGAAAACAGGCTTTGCCACAGCCAGGTGAAAGCACCTGGTATTAATAGAATTTTGATTTATGCGGTGCTTTAAAGAACATACAATTGCTGACTATTTATAGGCCAAAGTATGAGAAATTTTATGGTATTTCACTGCTTTTTGTTGCAAAGCTCAGCTGTTCGTGACTTACCAGTCACATTCCTTTTCACAGTTCTATTAATTAATGCAGAATGTTGCATTAATCAACTGAAAAAGAGAGAGCTCACATCCTCCTATCTACTGACAACAGTCTTAACTAACTAAGGCGTTTTATGGGTTGCCATCATCAAACCATATGTAGCATCAGCTATATCTAGCCACCTCCATGAGATCATCATGTTGTCTGTCTTCCACTGCAACCAGTGGTCACCATAAGCTATCTGCAGTCTCCATGCTATATGACAACAGCAAGATGGTGCCATCGCCCTCCACCATTGAGCACCGTTCTTGCCTCCATCCCTTCTATATGTGTCAGCACAGGGCTGCTGTTCTCTCTTCTCAACATATTATACTACTTCTAGGATGCAAGCAGACCTATCTGCTCATAGGAAGTGACTCCTTAAGGATTTCATACTGTATAAACCAATGGCAGTCTTAAAGAGCTGAAGACAATGAAGTTACTAATTAGGAAGCATGGCTTAATTACCCATTGAGTTTGACTCTGAAAAGAGTGGAAATTTAAAGGAAAAGAAATGAGAAAAATGAAATAATTTCAGGATTAATACCCCCATCCCTTCTTCTATTATTATTGTTATTGCTAAACTGTAAAAGCAGCCTTTCACATGTCTTTTATGATATAAAATCCTGGTACCTCTAAGAAAAATCTTCTGAAATTATCAGCTGATGCAGGGAATTGACTGTGAAAATGTCATCTCCCAAGTAGAATGATGAAGGATCACAAAAAAGGGAAAAGAAATATGAAGACAAATGTCAGCAGTGTAAACAGGTATGCCACTTGTTATTTGGTAAAGGAAGATGACGGGTCTGCATAAAATCTGGACATCACAGATGCTGGAGGAGAAGAAAGAATGTGAATGGGCATAAACTAGAACACTGGAAGAGGTGAACAGGGAAGAAATGAAGGCGTGATCCACTCTCAAACACAAGCCAGGAAAATTATCTCATCTGTCTTTACCCATTCTTTATAACGTTTATTTTCCCTTTTGATTCTATTATAGGATCAAATGAGTACTTCCTTTTCTTTCTTAAAATCAACAAATGTTAAATGACTGTCCTTAAAACACTGGGGAGACACATTATATTGCTTTCCTGAGGAAGACTCCCATTTAATGAATAATGAGATCGTTCTATTTAGTATATCATATGTGTATCATATTCATATATATAAGTATACATATTTTACAGTACTGGGGAAAAACAACAGATATTAATAATGTTTCGTAATTATGTTAATAACATGGGTAGTTATAAATATAGTGAAGCTTATAGATAGATACATACACAGATAGATAGACCAAACTGCTCATTAGTATGCGGTTTATAGTAATCATTACTCTTTCCATTAAGTGTAATAGTAAATCTGTTGGCTTCACTGCAACCAGAAAACAGAATCAATTCCTCTATAATTTCATGCATGGCAGGACAATTACCTTAGTTCTGTTAAGTACCATTTTAAACCCTAATCTCACAACGGTTAGGTCTCTATGTATTTCCAACAGCTTGATCAGTCCTTGGTACAAGACACTTGCACTTAAGTATGTGCTTAATTAGTTGCAGGCTTTGCTTTTTCCTAAACCAGAAGATAACAAGGGAATGAAAAATGAAATCTGAAACATTTTGTATTTATACATTTATGTTGTCAGACCAGCTCAGAGCAAGGGCCTAGCTCCCCAACCACGCTGCCTCCACTGTGGCCAGAACCAGCAGCTTCGAGAAAGGCTGAGAGAAACTCTGACATTTTGACATGCAATAACCTGTGCTGAATGCTCTGTTTGCTTCCTCTAAAGAGCTGTGACCTGTGAAGCACTGCATTTAATTTGTCTTCCAGCACTTGTGTTGTCACTAAAAATGCAACTCCTGATAACCTTGTGTGGTGGGTTGACCCTGGCTAGGTGCCCTGTGCCCCCCAGGGCTGCTCTATCACTGCCCTCTTCAGCTGGACAGGGGAAAAGAAAGTACAACGAAAGGCCAATGGGTTGAGATAAGAACAGGGAGAGATCAATCACCAGTTACCATTGTGGGAAAAACGAGAAACTTCAGGAAATAAACTTAATTTATTGACAAAATAATCAGAATAGGGTAATGAGATATAAACCCAATAAAAATGTCACCCTCCCCTCCCTTCTTCCCAGGATCTGGGGATGGACTCTTCATTAGGGACTGTAGTGATAGGACAAGGGGTAACGGGTTAAAACTTAAACAGGGGAAGTTTAGAAGGGATATAAGGAAGAAATTCTTTATTGTAAGGATGGTGAGGCACTGGAATGCGTTGCCCAGGGAAGTTGTGAATGCTCCGTTCCTGGAGGTGTTCAAGGCCAGGTTGGACAAAGCCTTGGGTGGAATGGTTTAGTGTCAGGTGTCCCTGCCCTTGGCAGGGGGGGTTGGAACTAGATGATCTTAATGTCCTTTCCAACCCTAACTATTCTATGATTCTATGATTCTATAAAACCAAACCAAACCAAAACCAAAAACACTTATCCATGAAAATGTAACCATTTGAATAGGAGTCAGTTAAATATTCCACCTTCAACATAATCTGCTGATATATTTCCGAGATATCAGATAGTTTTTCAAACCCTCAGGAAGAATTAAAATAGGATGCCGTATCTCAGTCTAGGTGGAAATTGTAATTAATAGCATAATAGATAAAAAAAGAGATGCAACTATTCCTCCCCCGTATGAAAGATGGTATCTGTCACATTCAGAAAGTTATACACTACCTACGTTTTCAGCAGAGAATTCAAGGCTCAAAATTTCAACAGTGCATTTTGGATTTAGGTTTCTCCAGTTAAGTGCACTTCTGGGCCAGCACGGGACATCTCAAGTCCAGGTTAGGGAGCAGAGACCTTGTTTCTCTGTGTCGTCATTGCTGACCCCAGACAACACAAGAAGACTGTCCAGAGGAATTGCTGCACAGAAGTCAGTGGGCTTTAGTAGCATTTTAGTTGACTCAAATACCAAGTTATAAATACCTCAAATTGGACACTCAAAATCAGCAAACTTCAACAACACCAATTTATTCCCCTTAATAGAAGGATAACATTACCAACCTCTCACACTTGAAAAGACACTCATTCTTATTTGAGATACACATAAAATACAGCAGTGATAAACACCACTGAAAAGACCCAATGGAATTAATAATTCTCTCTCCATAACAGACTTGGATAGCCAAAAATGAGTGAGGCCTGAGAATGTGTAACAGGAAGAAGAGTTTTGCATAGCTACTTTACATGCATATAAAACTGGTGGTGTTCACTGAGTGCTAAAGTGCCCTACGAAAACAAAGGCCATAACAATGTAATTAAATATTCTTATCAAGATGGACATACACACAGAAACTGAATTAAAACTGCACAGGCAATCTTAATCATGATTTCTCCTGACTTTGCAATCTTAATCATGTTCTTTTAATCCAGACCTATATTTATAATTTCAATGCAATTTGGCAGTGGCACTGTGAAAAAACAGCCACCACACTACAAAATGAACTTGACCTCAGCAGAAAAAGCCCTAGTGAAATAAAAATAAACTGATTCATTAAAGGACCTATTTCCAAAACCTGACTTAAATTATTTGCCAAGTATAACTGCTCTTTCACTACACTAGAGTCTTAATATTGACTGGAAGCCCTATAAACATGTTAGAGGACAAAGATCCTCCCACGCTATTCTTGTTCTGGAATAGCTAGTGATGGTTGGACATTTCTTTGTTGACTCTAACCACCTTGAATTCAGTCAGCAAGGGCACCAGCAAAGGGTCATAATTACATTCCCTCATATATAATGATACCTGAAACAATGGAAAGTACAAATCTTTCTATTTAGTTTTGTGGGAACCTGAAAAGAAGCATGAACCCGAATGGATGGCTTCACATACAGACAGGGATGGCAAGGCCTGAGATATGCTACCTACCATGAAGACAGTCCACAAGCAGGGAGCCTGAGACATGCCTTATATTACACAATCTGAGCACAGAATAAAACATGAAGATTAACAAGGGAGCAATTAAAGAGAACTGAAGAAAGCACATGGGCACAGGACTGACAGAAAAGCACTCAGATAAGAAACTGATGCTTGTTTTTTCCTGCTCTGCTCAGTAAACTGCTATACATTCTTTGCAAAGTGTACTGAAAAGACAGACTTTGTACATAAGATAACCTTTAATGGGAAGAGGCCAAGGCAACAGTATAGTGGCATGATTTCAGACCTATGTAAGAACACATCTGAATTTACAACTTGCAGTTATTTCCTTGTTTCAGTAAGAATACATATTTGAAGTTTATGAAGGATCCCAATCTGTGATTCGCTTTTAGGTATCTGTGATTCGCTTTTAGGTGGACATGTAGAACAGGTATAAAAGTGAAGGGTATTTTTCTCCTGTTAGTTATCTGTTACTGCTGGACCTATGAACAACTCTAGAGATTAATTCAATTTAAGACAGAAGCTGGATTTCCATTAAAAACTATATATATTCAATAACATGTATATTATCCAGCAAAAATCCATTCTGAGCGTCCTGGGTTCAGCAGTAGCAGTCATTTTTTCTCCTTAGTCGTTGGTGCAGTGCTGTGTTTTTGACTTTCGGCTGGGAACAGCACTGATAACACGGATGTTTTTAGTTGCTGCTAAGTTATGTTTACTCTGACCAAGGAATTTTCTCATGCTCTGGCAGGGAGGAGGGGAAGCTGAGAGGAAGCAGAGACAGGACACCTGACCCAAACTAGCCAAAGAGGCATTCCATACCACAGCATGTCATGCCTGGGGATGTAGAACTGGGGGCAGTTACCCAGAAGGCGTAGATCACTGCTCAGGTTGGGCTGGGTATTGGTCGGCAGGTGGTGAGCGGTTGTATTCTCTTTCCTTGTTACTTCCTTTATCATTATTACTGGTGGTAGCAGTAGTGATCTGTGTTATACCTTAGTTACTAAACTGTTCTTATCTCAACCTGTGGGAGTTGTATTATTTCGATTCTCCTTCCCATCCCTTCAGGAGCGGGGGCTGCGGGGGGGGGAAGCTCTAATTTACAGTCTGGGCTTAAACCACGACAGTGGGAGCCACAGCTTTTAGAATTGCTAAGTGAAAGGTGAAGAAAGTTCTACTGCAAATGCAATTTGGCGTTTCTCAGTCACTTGGAGCCATGACATAAGAAAGCATGGCTTGCAAACCAATACAACGCCTGAAATGTAGCTATTACTTCCTTCCAAACTTCAAGGTCAGTTCAAAATCTGCAAAACATCAGAGCTGTCCAAAGTATTGCTTGCAAGAGACAAAAAAGAAGTAACATTCTCTCTTATCCCATTGAGATGGTTAAATTCTTTCAGCTAAAGCCTTCCGATGAATTTCGACTGGGACTGGTAACAGGCATGGGCAATATCAGCCTTGAGCACTAAAAGTTGTCAAAAATACAAACAAATTAGATGTTCTGCTATTTTACCATGCAAACTATAGACAATACAGACATTCACATGATTTTTAAAGTGACAATCTTCTTGTAATATGCATTTGCGAAAGAATAAGCAATGTAGCCAAAATACCCTAAGCTTCCTTGCATGGTGCAACGCATGATTATTTTAAAGCTTGCTCATCTCAGACAATCAGATTTTTGTTACCACAATCTTTGCATAACTGCAAAAACATAGCTTTAGAAAAAAAAAAAGCCACAAACCCCCTTCTTTTGCTACTATTTTTGTTTGTCAAGTGTCTTCCTGATGGGCTTAAGAATACAGACACACATGCTCCATTACTCTTATTTCCTTTTCTGTGCCCAGATGCCTCTTTGCTGCTGCGATATTCTTCAGCTTAAACATTCAAGAGAGGAATAAAGAACCAAATTCTTGTGCACTGTCCTTTCAGACAGAGCATTCTTATGACAACAAAAAGTAATAAAACATTCAGACATGTCTAAGATTTAAAATCTGTATATCTTAAATGTTGAACAGGCCTTTTCAATTATATGATGTAGATGAAATACAGAAAATATTAAGCCACTTCACTGAACAAAACCATGCTTCACTGAAAGTGAGATCAAAAAATGCACAGAAATATAAAAAAAAAGGAGAACAGGGTTTTGGAAACATCCCACAGTTGCAATTTAGATGTAGTGATTAAACCAGGGTAGAACACATATGTCTACTGACATTTTATTTTGGAAGGTTTAAACCCCTTCACTTAAGGGTTTACAAATCAGTTTCAGCTACAGGAAAACAATTCTGCAATCTTCATTTACAACACATCCTACATTTAGTAAGCAAAAGTCATTAGTAACCACAAACAGATCTGAGCATAAAGAGAGCTGGTACCTGGGCTATAGGAAGGGCAGTCCATAAACCATCAACTCCTCCTCCCATCTTTGCATACCAGCTGCTTCTTTTGACTTTAACGACTTCAATTTTGACTTTAATGCAAGTATTTCTATAAGCCAATATTGCTTTTCTTTCTTCAGGAAACCAATATGCAACTATAAATAATACGTGTATAAAGTTATAATCCATATTCTGTAATATGCAAAAAAGTACCCATTACA
>JAVHNF010071180.1:9724-21969 GCA_034783455.1 Micropsitta finschii | reverse complement strand
TTGTTTCCTATGGCTCTAGTTTTCCTGCCTTAACTAGCTTTTTCAAACCTATTCCCCCAATTAGATGATCATTGAAAGATGACATAGTTTCTCCTTGTCTTATTCAAACTAGCCTCTACAATCTCCCAAGTATATATTGTGCCTAAATATATGCTTATTTGTCATGTTAAGTACATGACATCTGTGCAGAAGTCTAGAATAATACCATTGTATTCCTTTAGATACAATCCATGAAATCATATAGTTATCTCTAATAATTGATAACACGGCACTCTTAGTTTATTGCTAAATCTTCACAATTCCATTACAAACCTCAGTGTCATTTAAAATAGGTAATTCAGTAGATTTCAGCCAACAGGGAAAGCAGAGGAGGGCCAAATAAAGAGCTAGAACAAATAAATTCTCCTTTAAATATTCAGCAATGTAGAGAACTGTCCTCAAATTCAGGTACAGTTCACCTGTTGTTTTCCTGCCTTTCTCTGGTATCCAGCAATAGCAAAGCCGTACACTGGATTTCTGAGGTGTCCTAAAATGACAGAGAACATCTGAAGTGGTGCTGTTCTACAAACACCACAGGTCAAATAATTTCCAGATCCAGCCCTAAATCATCCTGAGTCAACCAGAAGTCAGTTCTTCCAAACAGCAGACAGGGCTACACAAATCTTAAATAACAGAGTATGAGTCTCTGATGAGGTCTCTTCTTTCATGATATTGCTGCATGGAACTGTTTAGTTTGAGCCCATTTCCGCATCCGTTTTCTATAGATTTTATTAAAAATACCTGTTCATTTGGGCATTCCCTTAATTTTAAAATGTGTGTCTCCCTCCAAGTGTCAGTTTGACAGTTAACCTACATCAGCGTCAGTTCAAATGCATCCCTTCCTTTCCAAGATGTTGCTTCAGAGTACTGAAAAAAAAAAAAAAAAAAAAAAAAAAAAAAAAAAAAAAAAATCAGCTGGTTTTGAGGACAAAGGACTTCATCACTAAGTATTTAGAAGTAGAAGAATTTATTAATCTCAGGTCTTTATTTGTCGTTACTATTACCCTACAACATCACAGTGATAGTGAATCATCTCTGTCATACAGCCATACAATCCTTACTGTCTTCTGGTATATGTTCCACACACTATACGCATGTACATGATATAGAAAATGAAATTATTGATTTGGCAAACCTTCTGTTCTGTGGCATTTAGTCAGCCTTGCTTAGGAACAAAAAAAGAAGGTCCCATCAAAAATTTCATGTTCTTCTGTTTATTTCTCTTGCCAAATTTTTGGCTGCTCAAGTGTTCACTTTCCATGATTGCAAGACAATGCATTCCTCAAACATCTCCTGGGTTTACAGCATATAATGACCCCAGGACAATGGACTGTTCTCCATTCCCCAAACCTGTGAATTTTTAAATTTTTGCTTTTCACCCCATACTGCGATCAAATTTAGTCTCAAAATAGCAAAAATTCTCCATGACACGGAATGACTGTTTCCACTGCTTTGCAGCAAAATAACAAATTCTCAGAATTATGTTGTCTAACTGTTCCTTTTTTGATGATGATATTTATTCAATTTGAATCCTAAAAATGTTCATCTCTGGTGTTCTGCAAGACATTTTATTTCTACTAAAATGCAGATCTAAAAATATGGGTGAATTTACCTAAATTACACTTAACTGCCAGTTGGAAGCCTTCCAAGCAATGAAACAGTCAGTGCAAATTCATTTTCAGGGTAACAGTTTTGGTCTCTCAGTTTGTCTCTAACTGCATAAACTCAGAATGAATATAAATGTATGTAGGAGGGGATTAATATTCTCATGTACCAAAACTTCTCCAAGGTTGAACACTTGATAAATAAGCCTGTTATGATCTTTGCCATTTTGATATAGTAACACCCAAACCACATAGCTGTATCTCCAGATACTGTTATTTTGAAAAGGTTCCATTAATCTTTTAGCTCTTTTTTCTACTGCTTTTTCTTTGCTTTTATGGAGTCTCACTATTAGGAAAACTAGACTTTTTTTTTTTTTTTTTTTTTTTTTTTTTTGTAATGTGAAGAGTCCTTGCCAAAAAAAAATTCACAAAACCAGATCTGTGAGCCTTGTGGCAGAGTTGGGAACATCTTCAGATTGCTTGTAGATTTTCTTGAAGCCTCTTTACTTCCTGTTCCCTCTATCCATGTGTCTTCCCCTGGGCACATGAAATCTCAGGTGGAATTCTTACTGCTACTCACTTCTGCCATCAGACAAACCTAATTTTTATTAAAGAGAGGATATGGCTTTAGCTTTCAGCATTTCTTTCCTCATTTCTTCCTCCTTTTTGAAGGGATCCAGTCAATACTGGACACAAAACTTTACTGGCACTTATCCTGTATGTAGTCCCTGTAGAATATTTCTGTACCTTCTGATATCTTTTCTTCTTCCCTAAATAATACATCCATTTTCAGTTGGATTCGTTGGCACCAGCTTCAAGATCAAATACAGCATCATGGTAAAAAAATGTTCATTCTGTAAAGATAGGGATAGAAAATGTAAGACTTGCTGCCTTTCTTTCCTTCTCAGGCATGTTTTTACATGCACTCTTGATGTGGAGGAAAAGCTGGAAAAAACAGGGTAAAACCATTAACAAGGGGCCAAAGAAGATGAGATGCCTTTATCTGAGGACACTAAAACTGTTTATATCCTACCAGTATAAGCAAACACCCCTTGCTTCATTTAGATGTGGGACAGCATTGTCTGCCTTTCTGATTCACACAGTTACATCCATAACTAGGAAATCATGCCTTCAGCCTCTGAGTAAATCATGCATTCTTGTGAAATATTTTTTTATTTATATAAAAAGAACACGTGTAATTTATTTTTTTAATAAGTCAAGTCTCCTGAGAGAATTTGGCAGGGAAATGTTATTCTAATATTTTGGCTGTCTTTGTGAGAAGATCATCTTGATAATTTAAAATGTCATAGGATGCTTGCAGGAACAATAGACCAGATTCCTGAGCTGCTGTAAATTGGCACAACTCTACAAACATCAAAGAAGCAATGCCAGTTTACACCAGCCCATCAATGTTCACAAATTAAATGGATGCTTTGTGGTTTACTACATGTCAGAAAACTTGTAGTGTGACTCAAGCCTCATAAGCTATGCTGTAAAACTATTTGATTTTAATAGATTGGCAAAAGCAAACTTTCACATCAGAATACTGACCTCAAATAGCTCTTTGATGTCAGAATTAAAATCAACATCTTTAATGCTTCAAAGAATGAGTGTGCAAAAGAGGCTAATGACTGGATACCACAAAGCACAGGCCAGATCTGTTCCAAACACATATGCACACCAAATGAAAATGCAATGCTTTTCAACACCTTGAACACGAGAAAGTATCTTTAAAATTATCCTGGGTAAAGTTTAACAGAAGTTTTAGTCAGAAACAGATCCCTCTCTACTGATATTAAAGCATTCCCTTAAGATGCACATTTTAGGTTTCAGAGTAAAGATTCCATCATTCTTTTCCACGAACATATGTACACTAATTGGCAATAGCAACATTTTAAGTTGTTCCAAAGTTTAGTTTGAATTCTTTTCAGCTTGAAGAAAATCAACAGCTTTTAAAAGTAATACGTGTACACACATACGCTCAATATATTATTTATGTATTTTAAAATAAAAATGACATAATGATGAACTGTGAAGAGTGAGTGTTTCTACTGTTAATTACATATGAAATGCACAATAACTTTTATACAAGCATAGAAAAAAACTTTCACTGAAAGATCCAAAAATCACTTAGCAAACATCCTGTAAGCCTCAAAACACTCCTCTGGGCCTCAAAACTCTCCTCAGAGACAATTGCATATGATTAAAAGCATTGATGGATCATTCAGCCATATTAAATACTTTCCTATATCAAGCCATGTTAGGATTAGAACCAGCAACAAATAGTTCATAGTATTTCTAATAGCAAAGTAGAAGGAGTAAAACTAAGGGAGTAGAAGGATGGGAAGAACACTGTGGGTGGTGACAGAAAAGCAAGGATGTGGGTTAGAACAGAGAGCACAGCAGCTCTGTTCATGGCAACAGAACAGAAAAGAGGTCCACATAGAAAAGGTCTGTCCGCACAGTAAGCCAGCTCCTCATAGCCTAGAGCTGCTTGTGCCCAGGAGCATCTCACCTTCTGAGAAGCTCCAGTCTTCCTAATTCTCAAAAAAAAAAAAAAAAAGACCCCTCTTGAGTTAATTTTGTTTATATTCCACCCGCACCCTGCCCGCCCCAGCTTTATAGGTCCAGACATTATGACTGCCAGTCCTTTCTCACTTTCCATTCCGCACTTTGACTGGTGACTGATAACCATCACATCCTCTGTATACCACTTGCAGCTAGCTTAGCTTAAAGGTTCACCCGGGTTGTGGTGGTTTTTATACATTTTTCTTTTTTCCTGGCTTCTGCTCTAGTAGGGATTTCAAAAACATGAGTTGCACATGCCAGAAATCCATGTCTCAAATGTTATGGGCAGAAAAGTAATCATATCTGGTGAAACACAAAGAACGGCAGCCCAAATCAAGAATCCTGGATCACTTTAAACATTATGTTAGCAGTCCCTTTCCATCATTGCTAGATTGAACAAGAGAAGGATGCTATTAAGTGTTCATTTCTTTCAGCATATTTAGTATGATAGACAGCTGTGTAGAAGTTGCTTTTGTGTTAATCCATCATATGTTGGCTTTAACGAAAGTTTCAAGACTAGCCAACTAAAGAGACTGCTACTATGTCAGGCTATAGTATGCTCTGTAATGCACTAGTCAGAAGACTTTCCAAGTGTACATTTTCATTAACCCTGATATAAGCAAAGAAAGGAAAATCTGTTCCTCATCCTTTTTCCTGTCTGCAAGAAGTAGAAAATCACACCCGTAAATTTACAGCAGAATAGAAGTCACACTCCATAGTTCTAGTTACAGTGCTCTCTAAAATCAATAGAAATTTTGTTGATAGAGCACTTGCAAAACCAGCAGTCTGTTTGTCACTAAAGTCAAAGCCAAAAACTGAAGTAGTCCTCTGGAATAGCCCACCCCAAGAGATAACAGGTAGTAAAGTAGGTAAGAGACTGCTGAAGAAACAGTTCCAGGCAAAGCCACAGGGTCTGCCACACATCAGTGAACAGTGTACATGACACATTTGATGTGAGTCAGACAGAAGCTGGTAGTTATTTTTCTTTCTTAAAGCAATTGCCCCCAAAAAAATGCCAAAGAACTGTCAAAGCTAGTAGCTAGTAGTAATGAGCCTTAGTAGAAAACTATCACACTTGCAGTAATATGAAAACTCTATATAGAAAAGATTTCCTTATAATTACAACCAAAAATAGTCTGCCATAGCAATTTGTGCCACTGCAAATACTATTTTTCCTTATAAATGATTTTTTTCTTATGTTTTGCTTTAAAATATATTTGCAGTGAAAGAAAAGGGCAAGAAAAGCTCTTAGCTTTCAGTTTAATAACAAGTAGCTCCTAACAGACTAATAAACAAGGACAACAAAAATCCAGCCCATTATTCACAGCCATTGCAATTAAAATATATCTGCCAGCTCTACCAAGAATATTTGGTCTAAGATACATTCATACTGTGTGGGGGTCTCAAAGTACAGGTATTTCTAAAAGATATATATCTCCTGATGGAATATACAAAACTATTTGAATTAATTGTATCCATCAAGGCTTCATAATAAATTAGTAACACATTTTAAACACTATTTACACTGTTCTTTCTTCCCTTGGAGGAAACTCATTGTGTTTAACTGCAGAAAACATTTGAGATGCCAAGAATGATGGTGCTTTATGTTTTCACAGTAAAAGTCAAACTTTCCTTTGCATCTTGAATGGATGCACTGAGAATATATTCCAGAGATACCATTCAGCTTGGTCCTAAATGTGGAAGACACTTGCTGTCAGTGGATCCCTGTTCAACACAGAGTACTCTACAGAGCTCCGGACCTAAATACTGTAATAGGTATATTTATTTTAGAATTCTTTTTTTTTATCTTAAGTAGCAAATGCATCAGGGAAATGCCCTATGCAGTTCTACACCATCTAAGGCAGTGGAAGGAGCACCAGGCCTGGCTGGATCACTTGACCTGTTGCGCTACTTTTAATACAAAAAATAAAATGATCATAATTGAAAACACCATTTGGCAGGTTGCTATTAAATATGTGTTGGACTATTGCCTTAGACCCATGTTTCATTTAATGGTCTTGTTCATGGATTCTGGTTTCTATTACATTTTCATTTATTGACTACAGACCAAATATGAGTTGCAACACTTTCCTCAGGATCTTGTTCAACGCTTTCATTCAGCAAGACTGAAGGCAGCTATAGCCAGGCAGCACTCAGGGCCTGACAGGCTATCAGTGTTTTGTAACATGCAGAACAGTGAGAGACACTGCTTACCACCTGCTTTCATGTCAGGGACCAGGAGATGGTAACTAGCATTGCACTGCTGGGCCATGCTCAACCTGACTTGTCTCAGGCTCCTCTCCATGGAGAAGGTGCGACTGGACTCAGCAGCAAATGAAATGCTGTTATCAGCTTCTTGTTATGTGACTTCCATGCTTGGCCGCCATGTGGCTGTGGACTTTGGGAACCTTCCTGTCCAACAGATAGGAGGAGTGAGGTTGTGTAGGTTGGGATGGTCTCACACCTGAATCTCTGTCCATGACATCTACACATTGTATAAGATATAACTCTTCTGTTTGTTCATGTTAACAAATTTTTGCCTCTCTCACCTTCAACAGTTTACAGTGAAATCCATTTTACTTTTAGATAATTCCATAGACTTTAGCTAATTTAATAGATTTTGTATAGTCTTGGCTAAATATGTTCACCATAATCTATGAAATGTGTTGTAGTCAATAGAAGCAAGGAGCTCCTGCTCTATTCTTTAGAGTATCCTGAAGAAAAGTTGGACCTATTTTAAAAACTATGTGTGTGTGGAGAAAGCTGAGGAAGATATATGAAAACAGTAGCTCTAGGATGATTAACATCTCCTTTCTGAGAAAGCTCATATCAAATTTAACAAAACACAACCCAGTCTAATCTATCGTTAATCCCAGGCACAAGCAACAGTAGTCTAAATTCCTAAATTAGTGATGTACTAAGACTGTAAATATAGCAGCTACCCAGGAAGAAGAGTTGGGGGATTAAATTCTGGGGGTAGACCTGGTGTCCATGTTACTTCTGTTCTTTGGCTTTTGTGAAGCACCCATATCTACACAAACTAATACCTTTCCTAGGCTGTCTGTTGTGGGAAATCTGTCAGTGCTCAGGTTCTCTTTATAAATTGCTATAGATCTTCTGAGTACACCACAGCCTTTTAATTACAGTTCTTCTTCAAAGCTTTAAAGAAACTACTGCCTTAAATTGGTAATATGAGGAAGGCAATAAAATCCGTCATGGTTGCCAGAATACTCTCTACCTAAATCCACCGACACTGGGGTGCAGGCTTTTGGTCTCCAGGGAACCACTTCAGACTGGAGAGGTAAGAGATAGTGGGTGTTGCATGCAACCTGATTTCCCAAAGGAGATGATGCTCTTCAGTTATACGGCACTACCACCTGATAAGAAGATAGACTATTTAGAAGAACAGATGATTCTTGCTCCAATCTAAATTTTGAAGAGCAGGAAACTTTCAGAACAGTTCATCAGTCACCAATGGTATTTCTTTCTAGTTTGCCCAATTTTTTATCCAGTGTAATTAATATACTCAGTAACTAGCCACCTTTTCTTCTGGGTGTGTTTTTTCTTCACTGATTTTCTTTTTTTTATGTTTTTTGTACTTTGACCTGAGTGATCAGAATTACTTAATGGCACAGCAGCCAAGACAAGCCACGGGTCATGTGCCTATGCTGTGGGTACAGATACATTCATCCTGGTAAATTTTGCATGAAGAGCGCTACAAAATGTATTGCAGAGCTGCCCCAGCTTCTGCCTTGGAGCAGATGGAGATCGAAGCTTCCTGAAAGACATTTTGCAGCATACCATGGCTTACCTGCTCCTGAATCTGAACTAGCATTGCATTAACCTCACTTTGCTCTATGTGGGTTTACTTGATCAGCTCCACTTCTGATTTAACATCATGAGGTATTTCCACCCCACCTTGATTTTCCAGCCCTGAGTCTGTTATCCTTAAATTAGGTCTGTGCATCCACCAGTACATCTTGATCCATCTTAAGCACATGACTGCATTGTTGAATTAGCCAGCATATCTGATGCAGAGAGTGTGCTATTGTTAAATCTGTATTTTTTTTTCTTGCTGGATGTAATAGAGTGAATACCTGAAGTGGCATAGTAGTTTGAACAGAACCTGCTTATATTAGGATGGTCCCTCACAAAAATTTGAACATGCTAGAAATGGGAAATTGACTTTATATTGGTTTAACCATTTCTGTGTTGTAGTTACACCTATCTTAACCTAGTTCTAGAAGCCACTGAATATGATTTACTGTATTGTAGAACCATGGTCACAGTTTTACCAACTTGCTTCTCCTAGCAATTTCCTTCTCTTGAAAGTCTCCAAGCAGTAGTAAAAGGCAATTTATGTTTTGCAAAAATCCTTGAAAGTATGTGATATTTCTGTACCATGTGCCAGCTCATCAGCTATTGTAAATCCATTAAAACCAAGGCAGCTGGTTCGCAGCTTACTACCAATGAGAATCTGACTCTGTATCATATCCTTTCACAAACCAGCACTGTTCCACTTCTCTTTCTATTAGACATTTCTGTCAAGGGAGCAATAATATCAAAACCTATTATCTACATTCAAGCAAAAAGAATCTATTACAGAACCGAAAACAACTCAACAGTTTAAATAACTAAAGGATCTGTAATGTTTTCCAGAAAGTAAAAGATGTCATTAATTCAGTGCAGTGAAACTCCTCACAATGATTAGGACTAAATTAAGCTAACTTTTAATTGCATATTAGCTGCTTTTTTTGAAGGAGCTGTTGGATTATTCTCATTGTCATCCACCATGGTGTCTCTTAAGGACAAAGACAAGGTTTTGCAGATGCCCTACCCCAGCATCTTCATACTGTTAAATGCTTTGATATTTTTGTAAACATTTGTTACCTCTGAATTTCCTGGAATTTTAATGCTTAAGAACAATTACAAGATCCCATTAATGTAACTTTCTTCCTCCAAGGGACTGATGCACACTTTCCAGAGTTAGGCCTTTTTTATTTTTTGCCGTTAAGAATATTTAGTAATAGCTGTTAAAAATTTCTTCATCTATGACATAGATTGTATCAGAGCTGTGAAATATATACTAACATGTTTCATGTGACAGTGAGATTTATAATAATGGAGTTAATAAATGGCATGAGCACTTAATGATCTTAATGGGTTGTTTATGATGGAGAGGGTGCAAATTTACTTGTAAATTACCCAATTTGTTTCTTGTCTTCTATAAAGCCATCTTTTTTTTATGCTGTGCAGCACTCATGTAATGTGGGTGTCTGGTGACTCCATTACTTTTAGCATCTGAACATTCATTATCCCATCAGCTTTCTCATTAGCTGTGCACACACCTAGAAAACATAACAATTCTAACTGTGATGGGCCATGAAAGGTTTGAATGGTTGATTATGTTCCCAGGATTGTTAAAATCAATAGAACCAGCTATTCGGCTTAATGGGGATAACTAACATCATTAAAATCAGTGGCAGATGAGCCAGTACTATTGTTCTCAAGCACATGTTTTCAGATAGGAGTATCTAATAACTTAAAACCAAGACTGCCAGTATTGCTTTAACCAGAATATTCTGTAAATCCATGTAACATTATTTGATTTATTGGTAAGCTGTGACTTTTATTATGATCTTTTCTACAAACATTTCAGCTTTCTGCTGTGAAACAAATCAGTTTGCTTAAAATCACAGTACCATGTACTACTCCAAGCATTGTTTTATTTAAATGTTATTTGGGCCTTGAAAATACCATGCCTCCCCCTTTTATCTTGAAAGTACTGTAGCAGAAAGTTTTGCTCTGGAGAGCTCTAGTACTGTACCGTAGCAGTCAGCTTTTCTACTTGTGACTCTTTTTCTTAACCAGCATTTTTAACATCATGAATCTTTTTATCTCTCTATTTTAACTTTATAACAATTCTTAGTGTTACAGGGAGAATTACACTGATTTAGACTTAGTCATGGCCTATAAAAGGCTGTGATCCTACCATTATTGGCTATTCTTGTATATACAAAAAATCAATTCTTCTGACTGCTATTTCTCAAAAAGGGTACTTTTACACAGACATGTTCTGTAGCTCCTGATCTGCATCACTGACATCTTTTGATTTTCTACTGAATATCTATTCACTTTATACTTTCCATATCTCACAAGTCAGCATTTTTCATAATTCAGTTTTGTTAGTCTTTGTGTGTTTGTCTTATGATCAGTGGACAATTTCATGCATTCATCTTACAGTTTGATTTTCTATCTACCAATAGATAAACATCCCACTAGAGTCCTTGGTCTTTTACAAACCGCTTTCCAGCACCTTGAAGAATTGCATTTTATCAGTTTTAAGTTCTTGCTGTATTGTGTGCTGAGAAGCATTTTATTAGTTGCTCTTACCAACATTGAAAAGAGGACTCAAATATTGTTAAATTCGCAGCCTATTTAGTAAAGCTTCTAGTTTTTAGGAACTCTATTGAGTAAAGTCAAATTGGCACTGGCCTTATAATATTTCCTAAAGCAGTATTAAAGATACTATGAAGAAAACCATATCAAATCATTAGCATAAGACATTTGCATTTATGACCTTGCGCAAGCTTTCACCAGTTAATCTCCATTTTTCTTGAAATGATGAATCATTCCTTATAGACTCAGCAGTTCAATCACTTTTCTTTTAGGTGCATGCCTTTATAAAGACGTTGCCTAGTGTAGGAAAAAGTAGTTAGGGCTTTGTTAATTTGTGTCATGGGTCTACTGTTATCCAGGCTCCAAGAGTACCTAGAGAAAAGTACTGTGAAAACTAAAAATAAAACCCAAAGCAAACAAAAAATCAACTGCTATAAGAAACTCCTTTTTTTCCTAATTTCAGAAACAGAGTTTGTAAATAAGATAACCTCTGAAACCACTTATGGGTCAAGCAGCTTTCTAAGAAAGTTTCCCATAACAGGTGGCTGCCTTCCTCCTCAGGTCTCAGCACGTAGCTGGGTAGGCTCAAGCCTATGTCAAGCTTTAGGCTGTAGACTCTCCTCTTCTGTGCAATACGTTTCACTTGACAAGACCTAGGCAATCTCCAGAACATTAAAAAAAAAACCTGATCATGGTGTCTGAGAATGGGAGACTAGCTTGCATTTTAAGAATACCTTTCAAGTTGTATCTGCACAGGTCTTTCAGGGCTGGAATGATGCCTGCCTGGCATCCAGACAACCCATAATGCCCGTCTGAGCAAATCACATTAATTGGTTACAGTTAGCTTAAAAAATAAATAAATAAAAATCATCTTCCTTTTACTAAATAGTTCTTAACCTTTGGAAACTAAGAATTGGAAACACAGCACACTTACCTTCTTCCTGCTGAGTAATTTTTCTGTTTATTGGTATTAGCTTTCAAATGACAGTACTAAAGAGCTGTAATAATCTGTACTGAAGACACTTAGCAAAGGGCTCATTAACAACTGAGATGAGCTGCAAAAGAAACATAAAATGTCAAGCTAATTTAAAAAATCAAGCTACACCATGGAACAGGCAATTAAACAATAACACACAGCACAGGAAGTTCTGAAAATGCACACAGCAGAGAGACAGACACTGCTATCATTAGGAATCCAGCTCAGCTCCCACAGTGCATAATAGAAGTCAGTCCTGCAAATGTAAGAGAGACACGGAGATCCAGAAAGCGCAGTAACGAAGACCTATGCTTCAAGTTTACCATGTAGAATGTGCAAGAGGGCACCTAGTCTTATAATACACAATATGGGATACCAGCCTATATTTCCTTGTGATGGGCCATCTCAAAACACTTGTAATAGTAGAGCAGGGATGGTTGTAAGCCACTGAGTTATTACTGCCAGCTTGGTGGGGAAACCTGTGACATAGCAGAGGTGCCCAGCAAGCACACAGTCTTGAGATGAATTCTGACTTAGAAACCTTGTATGTGCTCAGATTTCAAACACCTACTGTGGCAGTTCTAATGTAAATACATATATTCCCCATTCAAACAATGGAGACCTACAGCTGGGTGGCCCTGTTCCTGCTAAAGTTTCTA
>JAVHNF010071173.1:18746-31553 GCA_034783455.1 Micropsitta finschii | reverse complement strand
TTGATGCAGCCCAGGATACGGTTGCTTTCTGGGCTGCGAGTGCACACTGAAGCCGGCTCATGTTCATTTTCTCATCACTGACAGATGAACTTAGGTGAGCTGGATCCCACCCTAGGAACTGGATTTTGCTGTCAAAGCAACAGTGCCAGTAACACTCCTTTGAAAGGTGTCAGGCCATCCCATGCATCTCACTCAAGTAAAAAGTATGGGACAGGACTCTTGGGAGGCTCAAAACCTTATGGAATTTCAGACAGAGATCAGGAAGGATATTCTAGGGAAATCCTTATTCTTTTGTACCTGGTATTGGAAACTTTATAGAACTGACTATGTGAAGAGAGTCAGCACTTCTAGGAAGTGTAGAGAGCAGAAATATAAAGCAAAAGCAGATTTTTACAGTAGTCACTTTTACGTGTGTCAAAGAGCTTAAAGGGTTCTAAGACTGCAGTTTGATCTGAGTGAAAAGGCAACACACTAGAGATACCCTATGCATAAGGACTAGCACATGGTTGTAACACAAGAGAGAAGTGAGAACGTAGAAGCACAAAGTTTAAAGGAAGGTGTTAATATTTTGCAGCAATTCTCCACATTTTTTTGCATGTTATTGACCTCTGGTGATTTTTCTCTGCTTTGAGAAGTCACTTTGAGCATCAAGTGTTAATTTTATGGTTGGTTGTGGATTAAAAGCTTTTTGTTTACTTGTTTATATGCCAAATCCCCTGTTTTAAAAAGCACTATTTTGTTTTGCTCATGTATAGAACACATTTTCTCAGTGAAATTTTCCTGCAAGTCAATAGCTTTTATTTCGGAGGGAAAATAACAGTACCACAGTGCTTTAACCAAGACCGCATATTATGATGCTCTAAGAGAGAGCAGAAAGAGAGATTATAAAGCTTGCAATAAAGATAACATATGATTTGTCCTTTATAATGAATAGCTTGATCTCCTTTCGCTGTTGCCATGGTATTCTTCTGTGGCTTTATAAGCGCTTTATGTAGAATTCATAATAGATTTTTCTCAGGTTGGAATTTTTCTCATATAAATCTCTGTGTATTGCTAAAGTCTCCTCCTGAACCCAAATTTTAAGTTCAAGCAGCACTGAGAATGTGGAGATTTTCAGAACTGCTGATAGCAGGTAACACCTCATCATCTTATAAAACATAATTGTCTTCAGCACAGATCTTTATGGTCTTGCACTCTTTTAAAAGCCTGTGAACAATGAAGCATAGGCTTGTTCAAACTCCCCCCAAAATCAGTGGAAGAACTTACTGGAATCCTCAAGAGGACGTTAACAAAGCTTTCCAGACAATATCCATGTATTTTCCTGCACTTTTTTCTTCATTTACCAAACCCAACAAATTTTCATGGCCCAGCAAAAAAGAAAGCCCAGATCTATACACAAACAAGTAGACCGCACATCTGTGCTATAAAATTACTCATTCCAGAAGTTTGGAATGGCATCAAAACAGAAGACAAGAAATTAGCACCAAAGCATCCAGTTAGCCTTGTGGTTGGCTCCTTGCCTGGAGTGTGGGTTCAAAGATCTCTGTACAATAAAAGACTGAATCCATGACTCCCACATGATAAATCAGTGCCACACTGGGAAGCAGGCGCTGCCTTGGCTCCGGGTGTTTCTTCTGTAAGATCTCCGCTGTGCTCAGAAGAAAAAGCCTTTGAAAATTCTACTTCAGGTCTTCCTCTATAGCAAAGAACCTGAGCAGCAATGTCAACAGGCAGAAATTATATGCTTTGTGGATTATACAAGAGATGAATGTGGTCCTGCATGCTGAAAAAGATAGGCTGCTGGTTTAAAGCCACCTTGGGCTTCAGTGGTTTAGAAGGCTAGCATGGCTTAAGTGGGCTGGATTTGAAAGGCAGCAGCATTCAAAGGAGCAACAGCATTAATACTGGTTCCAGCCAAAATTGCTGCCCTGGAGGAGGTAGTCACCCCAGGCATGGCAGGCTGAAACTGGGGAGGCTTCTTTGATTCTGCAATTGAGGGCACCAGAGCTGCCTGCCATTGCTCTAGCTGCACAGATTGCTCTGAGGATTTGCTCTTCCCCAGCTACCAGGGGACACAAAACCACAGGGACATAGAGTATCTCCCTCTCCAGGGTGGCCACTGCAGGGCTTTGCAGCAGTCTGGTTGAAAACTGCAAGCTTGAAGCTTCACACTGTTGTGATGAGTTGTTAACAAAGCCCCGTAGTGTAAGTAAAGGGACAGTCATTCCTCCTCACTAGCAACCATCCGTATCAGATGTCAGATTTCAACGCTGGTCACTATAATCAGCAGACAGCACACCAACAAGATTGAAGACAAGATATTCATGCAGGCTTTTACAGGCTGCAGCCATAACTGTTTCTCTTGATCTGAGGGTGACTGCAGTGGTTTCATGTAGTGATCATAACTATTGCTTCTATAGCCATCAGCACTGTCTCTGGCCTGGGGCATAGTAATCCTAGAGCAGTTTCAGAGCCTGTTTGCGTAGCGAGGTTTGAATTGAGTGTCCTTTCCTTCCTGCACAGCCCATGATGCCAAATTTGTGATGTCTTTTTCTGGGATGCTGCAGGAACGCTCTGCCTGCCTCTTACTGTTCCTGTTATGTCTTGATTTTCTTCTTCATGTCCCAGAATTCTTCACAACCAAAGCACATATAACAAAGATGTTCCCAGCTATTATTGTTCTCTGCATGGTAAAGAAAGGAAACAGCGGGTTCCGAGTGCTACTTTCAGCTGTTCACAAGGGACATGGTAAAATCTCTGCTAGCTGGCTTAACTGCCTCTGTGATCTTGTCTGATTGTTGTCGTGCCACTTGCTTTTCTCTGGAGTATTTTACACCAGTGTTAGCATTCATCCTGACTACTCGTATGCAGAGAGCTACATCTGTGGCCTGACCTTTTTCACTTTGGTGTCTCTGCTGAGACAACCATTAATTTATCTATTTTTCTTTATGATTATTATTCAACCTTTTGTTAAACAGACGCGATAATCATACTGACAGTGCAGTGACAGGATTACACAAGTTTGATTAGTACATAATGAAAATTGCCTGTAACATAAGCATTTTGCAATTATGTAAAAAGCACAATGCCATCTGGGTCCTGCTCGTATTTCTTTCTTTTCTAATAAATTGCAACCAGCAATAAGATTTCACTCCATAATAAAATGTGAAGTACAGCGACAAGAATTCATGAAAAGCATTCTGTGTTTTCTTTGAGTGTTTTAGACTTAGAGATCAGTCCAGCAAATGTTTAGCCTGCTGAGTAGTTCTTACTCACAGAAGGAGCCACTGACTTTAATAGCGTGACCTATCTGATTAAAGATTATTTCCAAGAGCCAAATGTTTCCAAATCTGGTAGAGAATGGGGAGGGATTGATTCAGGCTCCTGCAGAGTAATCATTTCCTCTCTTTCCTTCATTCATCCAGTCTGTGAAAGTATAGTGGATTGCTATGCTCCAGACAACAGTGGATCACATAACTTCTATTACTGCTATTAGTGCATGTGTACACCAAAGGCTTCTGAACAATGCATCCCACAGTGGGCATCAGCTGGCAGCCAGGAGCCTGGCATACTTTAAACTCCATCTCTTTGACCTCACAGTAAAACAGCTTTGGACCACTGAAACTGAGTTCTTGGTGTCTTACATTAGACACTCAGAAATAAGAAGTGAGGGCAAGTAGCCTGTCAAAGACCCTTGGAAATGTTAGGGTATGAGAATCCCAATACGAGCCAATGAGGGAACTGGGATTACCTGGGTTATCTGGTCTCAAACTTTTGCTATATCCTCTGGAAGAAGAAGTTTATCCATCTCCTTATTAAGCAGGGGTGGTGAGAGGAGGAAGGTAATTATCCTTCTATAAATGTTGAAAATTAGATAAGAATTTCTGATACAAGGGTCTGCTGGATTTGGGCTTTTATCTCTGCAGAATGGTATTCCTTAGACACCAAAATACACAGTTAGAAAACTTCTTGCAAGATTCATGTATCTATGCATGTATAATGAATTCAAACAAGAGTTATATAAACCTCAACTAACTACTTTCATCTAAGTAAGTCTGGGAAGCCCTCTGTGCTTTCACAGTCAAAATGCTGTTTGCAATTGCTTTGACTTGATGTAAAGAATGGCCTGTTTACATAAAGAAAAATGGCCCAGCCTTCATCTACAGCTACAGACAGAGCTGAAAGGAACTCTTGCTCCTGGTGAGCTCTAGATAAAGCCTTTCTATGTGCTGTGTGTGCCCTACGGGGAATATACTGTCTTTATTTTCAATTGGGAATATGGCACTGAGCATCAGTCAAAGGGACGGTGAGAAGTTATATGAAAGGAAAGCCTCATCTCTGAGATGGGAAGAACCCAAGAGGGCAGGCTGGACCACCCCCTTTTCCAGATGCCAGGTCTGTCAGATGAAGATGTGTTAAATGGCAAGGAAGGGTTTATGTTGGTAGGGAGGTTGGAAATGGATAATCTTAAGGTCCTTTCCAGCCCAAACCATTCTATGATTCTATGTCAGTATACCTGGAGAATATTACATCTTCAAGTGGAAAAAGGAAATAATTGGAAGCTTCAGCTTCAACATTTCAATAGTTTGTTTGTTTGTTTGTTTGTTTGTTTGTTAAATTGAGGAATATTAGTTACATAAGGTAAACAGAAAACTAGATAAAATGCTAAATATTTTACCAAGGATAGATAATGCTTGAATAATGAGGTATCTCCATTTGAAAGCATAACTGATTACTCAAACAAAGGAAACGCAGTAGATGAAATCTGTCTGAATTTAACTAGGGCATCAGACATGGTGCCACACTAGAAAACACCAGTGAGGTAGAAAAACGGGGAATCAGTGTAACAACTGTGAAATGGGAAGAGATACAGCTAAGGGAAACTGATGGCCAACTGCACTGCAAAAGAGAGGTGTCATGCTAAAGAGAAGCTATTAGGCAAGTTCCACAGAGTTCCTTCAGACTTACCATTAATAGTTTAATGAATGAACACAGCATAAGAAATGCTGTTGAAATTCTCCACTGACCCAAAGCTGTGACAAGCACAGATCAGGACAGTGTGGAGACAGAGCAGCAGTGGTTTGTCTGAGTCCTGCCACACTAGAAATGGGGTGATACTTGTACTGAATGCAGTGTCATGTACTACTGACTAATAGCAATTGTGCTATAAACTGGGAATGAAGACAGAATCAGCTGGAAACCCTGGGAAGATGTAAATGGTGGGGAAAAATATGTTTCAGCTATTTTATTGGTCAGTTGCCTTTCGAGAAGTGCTCTTAAGGAGGCAGTGGAAGAAGGAGCAGGAAGGCATGTAGATGTTTCCTCCTCAGGCTTTTGCATATGAAAGAAGACCTGGAAGTCAAAGGAAAGGCACAAAGCTCATCTCCAAACTGTCATTGCTGCTGTCAGCAGCTACATCATGGCAGAGAGGAGAAATGGATTCTGCAAATGTGGGCAACAGAAAACTATTGAAGCCCTCAAGGTTCCCTCTTCCCTGTGTTGAGCGGTGATCTTTGTCAGCATTTGATGTGCGCTGGGAGTCCACGACAGCACTTCAAGCTGTTGGAGACCACCTTAGCTTTGCTCACACAGTGAGTATCTCTGATGTGATGTCTGAGTTAGACCTTCTCTGCCACCTGAACAGCTACGATAAGTAAAGGCAAAAATGTGTTCATTTTGTAACTGTGCATCAAAATGACTTTCAGACTATATGAAAAAGCCTGTCTGCTGAAATCTTTTACTGGAAGACATGAAGAAATCGTTCCTTTAAATATATGTGAGAGAAAGCTTGTGTTCACAATAAATTCATAGTCACACAAAGTGATGTTAGAAGCAGTGACAGTCATTTCCAAAATAAACTGCAAAAATTACCAAAAACAAAATCTCTGTTTGCCTCTTGTTTAATTTCAGAGGGATTTTTAATAATAATTAAGATGTGCGACCTTTTTTTCTTAATTAATATGAATCAACTAAACAAATGATATGATTCCGGGACTATTTCCACTCTGCAAATTGTTTAAGTCTGTACTAGTCTATGATAATTCTTGTGTATGAAATGTATTAATCCTGTGGAAAACAAAATACTAACATTTGTTTAATGAAATCATTATCACTAAACACTTATCATCTGTTTAATGAAATTCAGAAATTCACAGATGGTTGTTCTCTTCCAAAGCAAATGCATGTTTAGCAGAAACAATGTTGAGAAATAAACACAGTAATTAGTATTATAAATCTGTCTTTTTTTGCAATAAAACTCAAAACATAGATATGGACTATCGGCCTGGAGGAAGATTATTTATCTGTTCTGAAGAGTCCTCTTTAAAATTCAAAATAGGAAATAATCTGCTTTTTGAAAGAACAGATTAAAACAAGCAAAAGAAGTGGAACACTGTTCTGATCTAGCAACTATCCAGACTTCTCAAATCTCCAGCCAACACGTATATAATAAACTTTGGTAAGGCTGATAATTATAGCAAGGAATTATCCAGGATTACAATGGCAATAATTGTTATCTACTATCTAGAACTGGTATAAGTTTGGCCAGCCTTCATCACAAGCACATTTCTTTTGTTATGCAGAATACACAGCTTTGCAATTTTCTTTATTCTGTAGATTTGGCCTGCCTGTAGGCATTTACCCCTCACTGCCTGATTTTGTTCTGCTCTGCTTTAGATGTTCTCAGTTATTTAACTGTTCCCATATGAAATTCTGGGTCTGCCTTAAGTCATGTCAGGTTGAACTGAAGCTGAGATGTTAAAGCATCTGATTTAGCCATACAGCATAGCCTCATTCCTCTCCCACATCCATAGAAGTTCGGGGGATAGAGCTTGACAAAGTGTCTACAAAATCAAATTGCTTCTCAGTGTTTTGTCCTTGGATTTGTTCTTCCCATATACAAGGGCAGCAAGTGGGAAAATAACTAATACAGGAAAGGAAGCTGGAAGGGAGCATTTATTTATGGGGATTAAAGTGATACAGTATAGTGACTTTGCAATCTGCACTTTCAAGTACCAGATGTCCCATTACAGTAATCCCCTTAATTTAAAGGAATACACGTATGCTTTCTTTTTGTCCTGCTTTGCTCTTGCTAATAAATTCTGGGTTGCTGTCCTGCTGGAAAGGCCAAACTTTTCTGTCTATTTTCAGTTTGCTAACAATCTCAGCATGAAAACACACGGATCTCAAGTATGGCTTTATTCAAGAAATAAATGTCAGGTGAAAGCAACTGTTGAAAACTTGGCAAGAGCTGGCAGTTTTAGACACAGAAATGCTTACACTGGGTGAAACTTTAATTCATTAAATATAGATTTCATCTTTCTCCATTTCACCACTTCGAGGAGCTGGGAGCAAAGCTACATGTCAGAATACTCTTCCAAACAAGCTGCATGTGAATGATTTCATAAATACATCTCATGCATCCGGGTTGGAAATTGGCCAGTCTCCAGATAGAACAGCCTGGAGGAGCTCACAACTTTCACAATCAGGTGGAAGAACAGATTTCTAGGTTTCTATTGCTGATCTCTCTGCCTGTCCATGGTTCAAGTCTACGGCTAAATCTGTCAAGGCAAGGTTGATAGGACGAAAAAGGAAATGCGAGCAGAGAGAGGAAGAGATGGAAATAAGTTATGTAAAGGAGCCATCAGCCATCAGCCCTAGGGAAAATGGAGCATATAATTAATGCAGTCAGATTTCCTATTGCTTTGCTATAGTTACTTTGTGTGGCTGGAAAAAGTCCTGTTGGAGGCAGTGCAATTCCAGCTGTAGGACTGACAAAGAGAGGGCAGGAGAAGGGAGAAACCCTATAGTCCAGAGACAAAGCTGGGCCACTTCCCTTGGAGCTAAAGGAGCTGGAGCAGGGCTTACTTATTCTTCTACTCTACAGGGATGGAAAAATATTGCAGAAGCTGTTAGAAATATCACGATCAGTGGATCCCTTTGGATTTCCCTTCCTAAGGAATTTTTCAGGATCAATTCAAACCGAGGCAGTATCAAGGCTGTTTCCTCTCTCTGGTTAAGGGAAGCATGAGTAAAAATTCAGAGCCAGCAGTAGCTGCCACACTGGGATCACTAATATTTGGGGATAAATCTCACTTTGAGTCACAACAGTAAAACCGGGGACCTCAGCCCTGCAGAAGATCTCCATAGTCCTTGAAGCCAATGTAATTATTGTGCATTTTCCTTCCAAAAGCTTCTCTGCCACTTTGTGTTTCTCAGACTTGTATCATTGAAAGGAAAAAAAACTGAAGGGCATTTTCTCCCCTCTACTGCATGGTTAAATCTTTGAAAGCTTTCTATTTTCACCTAGCACAGATCCCTCTCAGACTTATCCCTGCCCACCCTCCGAGCAACAGCAAATCCAGATTATGTGTTAAAAACATGAAGCATTCGGTGCACATTCACATTATATTTAAAAGATTTTTCTTTCCTGATGTGTCCCTTTAAATCTTGTCCTTTTTTTTTTTTTCCCTGGGAAACAAGCCTATACTTATTTCCTTTCTTTATGTTTTCTGAAGGCCCTTAACTCTTAGCATCGCCATGCATTTAATTTAGTTAAGCAAATTTAGTTTGTATCAGTCCGTTTGCTGCTCCTGCCAATGTACCGAGCCTGCTATTAGTTCACGGACTGTAGAAGCAGCACTGAGGTTTTAATCTGAGTGAACAGGCAACAGACGAATTTACAGCACTGGCAGACCCTTGTGTTTGTGCTGGACTATGAACCATCAATCATTTCCAAAGGTTTTTGCCAAGAAGGTGAATGGCCAGATGTCTTATTTTGGTAAGTTTAAATTCTTTCTGAACAGAGGAATACTCTTTCTCCATAAAACATGAATCTCCTATAGAAGCATCACCTCAAATTATGAAGCGCTGCATAAAACAGTTCATTGGTTGTCAAAATGCCCACTGAATCCAAGTGTCCCACCTCCAGTAGACTAAAGCAATGTGATTTAGTTGATGAGCACATTGATGGACTGGAGTTTACTCCATGATTTTTGAATCAAGACAAAAATCCAAATGTTTGCTTTGTAGAAATGTCTACATTTTGGAATAGGTTTACATCATGAATCACAGTAACTTCAACTTACAAAGCACTCATTGTGTTCATTGTAACAGGAGACAAGGGACATTTCTTCTTGTCAATATCTTTAGTAAGTCTGAACTCATGGGACCACTGAAGATTATAAACAGCCTCACAGAAATAGCACAGCTCATTGCAGCAATGCTGCTGTCATAAGCTATCTATTCTCATGTATTTTAAAATAATGACAAAACAATGGCACAAACCCCACAAAATAATAAAATGGAAAATTCCAAACCATATTTTCAAAGTAAGTTTTCCCAAAACTCCATTTTCCAAATATTTTAATTAAAAAATATTTTCCCTGTGAGATTTTTTCTCTTTGCAGTTTACACAATTTCAGACAAAACCTGCTTAAACCTACTTTGCAACAAGGCTAAAAAACCCACCTCGAACCTTTTCCAATCACTGTATCCTGCAACTAAGTACTCATTGATCTTCCTCACGAGTCTTATTACAGTGGTGTGAATGAATGGAACCATTTGATTCAGACATATGCTCTAGCAGCAGAAGAAGACATCTTCACTGCCCCATAACTCTTGTAATCTTAATACCAATTTATCCTTACATACATTCACAAGCAGGTACCATTGTCAGCAAGCAGAGCAATTTGTTCAGCAGAAAGCTGAGCCTAGCCTTTAGCCTAACTCGAATCTACTCTCACACATCTCTGAATTGAAAAGTGATGCAAACGCATCTGCTGTAACCGGGAGCAAGATGATCTGGCAAACAGAGCAAATACTGTTCTGCACTTTGTGGATGAAATGCTGACATCACAGAAGTGTCAGGAGATAAAAATGTAGTCAAGATATGAAAGAATAATATAAAATACAGCTCTGCTGAAAGCAAGTCTTAAAAGTGTGGTCTGGATTTAAGAGATAAATTAGTGCTAATTTTTCCCCACGTATTTTTCTCATTATATGAAAAGAAAGAAATAACACAGTATTGACAGTGTTATAACACGGTGTTATAACACAGTAAGGCTCATTGAGCTGCTGTATATTTACTGAAAAATAGAGCAATAGGAGCAGGAAACATAGCAGAAGAGGAGCAGAAATGGTTAATTATTGCATGTCTCAGAGGTGGAGTTAAGGTGAAAGTAAATTAAAGGGCTTAAAGGTTTTTGATAGATTATAGGGAATAACCAAGAACTGGATTTAGAGTTTCCAAATTCCCATCCCTGTCACAGTTACTGGCTCGAGCAGTCTTCTATAATACATAAAAAACCTATGCTGGAAACAAGATTTTGTGGATTTGTGCATACTGTGCGCTCTAAAGAGCAGCTTGAAAGGAAGATGAATCATAGGCAATCAGTTGGGAACTTTGCCTCCTGTTTATTGAAGTGCTTAGTTGGAAAGAGAAAACATAACAAAGGATTTGGACGAGCTATAAAATTGTTATAGCCCTTTAATAACTGAAACTGTAAAACATCCAGAGTGTGAAGTTTTGACAAATCAACAATTGCCATTCTCTTCATTGAGTTAAATCCAAATGACTGACTAAGGTAACCGAGCAAGCCCCACTGGGCACTGGTGAAGCTTCTGGACACAGAGATCCAGCACAACCGATTCATTTTCTTGGATGCAAAAGTTATTAGCAAACTGTCAGTCATTTCGAACAGAAGCAAAACCCTACAGAGTAATGTCATGCATTGCGGGCTCAGTTCATCTGTTCGCACATGTGCGTCTGCTCTTGTAAAGCGATATTTACCATATATTTAATTATATCTCTGTCCACGTTTACACAGGTTTCTTGACCTGTTTTAGCTGGCTTTCTCAAAGTTGCTCCTCATATAGTTACCAATGGTGGCGTTGGATTAGACTAAAATCTTCCCCTGGTGCTTTTTTAATTAGCAAATGGAGCTGTGCCACAATGACTGTGGAAGGACAATATCGAACTGCTATTAAAAACTTCTCTCTGATTTTATTTCTTGAGTATCTCTTGTATATTTTCCCTTTTCAGTTCCCCAAGCACATTACTCTGAATGCAATCTAAGACATGATAGGATTTGTTCTTATGTTCAATTGGCCTAATTTGATGAGTGTTTTTGCCAGCATTCTTGCAATAGGAATTAGATAGCCCTTGTGTAGTGTAAAAACCACAAGAAGGGAGGATTGTGAAAATAACAAAAAAGCTTTTTACTGCAAGCTGAAAATAGGAACCACGGCACTTGACAATCTTCTGAGCAGAAGGGCTTTTTAGAGAAAAGAGCAGTTTGTAAACAAAGACAGAGGAGGTCAAGTGACAAAGAACAGGTCTAATGCTACCAGGAAACCAACTGAAAAGTGAAGGTACTGCCCTGCAAAGCAAACAGTAAAGAAATTTGCTGCCTTTACAAATCCTTCATGGAAGACCCTGCAGAGAAGTTATACTTTTGCTTGTCTCTTTGTTTTTTGGGGAAAAAAGCAGCATATACATTTCAGAGCATTCCAGTGTGCTGGCAGGCATATTCCACTATTTTAAACTATCCTTTCTATCCCTCACTTACTTTCCATATCATGATTCATCAGGCTGCTTAAATACAAGACAAATCATTTTGCAATAAATCGAATGGCATGCTTAAATTTTGGCAACTATTAAAATACCTAAGTGAAATGAGGCCTTAAATGAGATTTTCATGTGACCAAGATAGGCCTTACATAGATATGAAAAGATGATATGTAATGGTCACATCAGTTTCTGACACACTAATATACCTTCATGGATTAAAAGATGTCACAATGATTTATGCTGTTAAAAGATTTGTCTCACAAGGTACATTGTGGTGTTGAGCTGACCCCCAGCTCCAACACTCAGACCTCATGGCAGTGCCAACCAACTGCTTCTCTTTAAAACTCTTAAGCTGGGTTTTGCTGAAAGCCCAGTCAATTTCTTGCTTGGAAGAATGACTCTGAAGTTAAATGTACAAGGCTTTAATAAATAAATTATAAATAAATATTTATTATTTAAATAATAAATAGTCAAATAAAACAAGGTATTAATTTCCTTCTGTCCTCCATCATGAGTAGGAATCCTCAGACAAGAGAGCCAGGGTTCCACGAGAAGGTGAAATAGACTTCTACTCAATCTGTTCTCCAACCTGGTGGAGAGTTGTTGCACCCCGAAAATGTAATCTCAGCCTTATGAAACCTAAGGCAGCCTACTTTGTTCATTCTGAAAGTGGAAGATCTGTCTGATTAACAATCTACTGCATATCCACACTATTCTCCACATAAGGATGTCAAGTAATAGCTGATGTCACTTTGCTGTGCACCTCTTGACATTTTTGTCCCTAGATAGGGATATTATGACACCAGTTCAAGTGATATAATTGTAGAAAAGCAAGTGCAGAAGCAATAACAGACCCTTTAGGTCATTTGTCCTGGGAAATACACACCAGTAGGTCTTGCTTCCATCAACTGTAAGATGGTTGAAGCTGTAACAAGAAGTAAGATCACTTTGTTCATGTATAAACACAATGTGTTGGCTAGAAGCTGCCAGGGCTTATCTCAAGGGAAGTCCTGTTTTACAAATGCAGTCACAGTTTTATTGGATTCAGTAATCCAATTATGCATTTGGATTTTTAAAAGTGCTTTTGGTAAGATTCCATTGACATTGATAGAGAAACCAAGTTGCCAAGAGAATCTCTAATTCAAGGTTTTGGACTGAAGCTGATGAAACTTCTCAGGAGTCAGAGGTGGGGATTCCCCTGCATCCTTACAGTATTAAGTATTAAAAATAAGCAGAAC
>JAVHNF010071172.1:10418-26464 GCA_034783455.1 Micropsitta finschii | reverse complement strand
TATGCATAGAAAACAGATCATTCTTTCTGCTGGTTTTTCAGAGGCTACTCATTGAATACTGCTTATTTTGATTCCAAGAGCATCCTAGGAATTGCTTCTAATTAAGCCGATTACAAGGTCAAAGTAAATTTTGACATGTGAAGTGATGACCAATTTGCAAAATTCTACTGCTTTGACTGAATTTTAACTTGATTCAATTAATATCTGCCCCTTGTAGGAGAAAGCCCTTTCTCCAACATTATTATATCATTTTTATGCTCGTTCACTGTGGAAATAATATTTTTTTCCACCATTTTCCTTTCAATGGAACTATGCAAAGGGATGAAACCAGTAGTAATGACTGGCCACTTTCTTTATACAAGACTATCTAATGCTAAGATAAATCTTGGAGGTGTCTTAACATATGACATCACAGTATCTGATGTGGAAAAGATTTGACAGAAACCTTTAACCTTAGCAGGTGTTCTTCAGAAATTGGTACAGTGCCATAAGTTAGTAAGAAACAGACCTCAGGCTAAAGGAGCAGGAAGCACCAATACGTTTCGAGGCAAAAATTCTCCTCAAAGACATCTATGTTTCGCATCCTTTCTTTCAAATTACAGAATTCTTTAGAATAATTTAGAATTATTTGAAGATCTGTATCTTTAAATAGCTGAGTGTACTCCACTTCTATTTGACAAATATTAAAGGACAGCAGAAAAAAAAGCCTTGGCACAGTAAGGAAGCTTAGTTCAATAGCTCTAAATCTGGTCTCGTCACTGTGTTTCCTGTGATCCCCACCTCATGTTAAACACTATCTGTCTAGTGGCGCAGTGCAGTTCTGGCTCTGTTTGGCACCGTGTTCAGTACCTTTACTAGAACTGACTGGTGCAGTATGTGAACTATTCTGGCCTGAACTCTGCCTTTACTCTTACATTCCTTATGTGTAAGTTTCTAATGCAGAAGTATATGAAGTTCATTTCTTTACAATTTAATACCTCCATGTGCTCACATAAACCACAGTAGTGTCTTGGGTTTCATTTGCTTTCATCTTTATTTATTAATGATAAGAGTTTGGGACTCACAGGATTTTTGCTTGTGATTTTAACAATTTCTCTTAAAAAGTGAGATGTTCCTGTTAGCCATTTTTGAGGAGCAATAGGCTCTAACTGTTCTAAAGGTCCATCAAGAAAATCATTCTTCGCTCATAAACAGGAAGGACTGGTTTGTACCCTTTACTCCTTCTTTCCTGAACAGCTACGCAGCCAAATGCCTACTGCAGCAATATGGTTTTAAACTTGTGTTTGTGCATAGACTTGCTGGAGCAGATTCTTAGCTAGTGTGAATCAGTGCAACCCTTTCTAAATCACTACTCATGTTAAAATCATGCCAAGATGAAACATTAAAAAATGCCGTTTCTTTAGGAGGGTGAGATTTGTAAAACTGTCGTGCTAGGTAGCTGTTTCTTCAAGGAAATTTGCTCCAGATTTTCAATTCTGTATCTGCAATCAGCTCCTGTTTGCCACAACTGAAAGCTGTGTTTCCCAGAATTGCTTTTGTCCTCATGTTCATTAAAGAGAAGCTGTTTCCTTGAGTCTGCTCCTTCTAGAAGAGAAAGGAAAATGTAATTTAAGGAATCATCAGAGGCATGCATCTCCCAAATGAAATTCTTGCCTGTATTTAGACACACAAGTATCAGTGAATATCTGATTACATCGAGGAGCAGATGAGGAAATAATTCCACAATGTCACTTGTAAGTCAATTGTCTCTCAGACCTATACTTTGTAGGAACAGCATTCTCAAAAACAGAGCAATTTCCCCAAAAAGAAAATATATGTATTTAAGTGTAGAATAAATTAGAGTTCAATTATGATTCTTGTAAGAAATGGCTTTTTTTTTTATACTTTTTTTTTTGAATGCACATTAAAAGCAGCACCATGAATTTAGTACACAGCTATTAATGAATCAGTTTCCTCTATAACTCTTAGTCAAGAGCAAATACATCTTCCTGCATTTACTTTGCATCTCAGTGCACATCCACAAATAGAATCAGTATTTCTCCTTCATGCTCTTTCGTTTTGTTACACTTATTTCACCTCCATACATACTAAACTCTTCTTCCTAACAATGTATTGTGATATGGTTCTGGCTTTTGTCCAAACTTACTGTTATATTTAATATCTCAGCTAACTGCTTTTATTATGATTTAGATCAAAGAAGAATGGTTTTGAGCTACAATAAACCAAAATATATTTGAATGCTGCACACATTCAAATATATTTAATTGGGAAATGGAACATTCTGATTTCTCTTAAGACATTTCTAAGCATTTTACTGACCCACACATCAACCTCACAAATGAAACTGCTCTTTTTTTTGTGCTTACATTTTTCTTATGTTTATGAAACTAATGATTTTATGATCTGTTGTGTTTCTGTTCTGCTTCCAAACAATTCACATTTGCTCAATTTTGCTACAATATGAATTCCAACAGTGGGTTAGAAACCATGTTTTTTCATTAAGATCCTTATGTTTCCATGGCAAATTGACAGTATGCAGGGATTCATAGTTGTATTTCTTGCAGCTGACAATGCATTTCTTCAGTCTTGCTTTCTACAGTGACATGGGCTTGTGGAGAAGGCTTCACACCTCAAGCACCAACATCACTAACGTTCACACGTCTTACAGAGTAAGCCAAGCCTCGCTGCGTGGTGTCACTTGGGTTGAGCTCAGACTAGGAAATCAAAGGACAATATCTCAAGGGAAAACAAACAAGCAACAATAAAACCAAAAAGACTGAGGTTAAAAATCACTTCAAAACATGAAGCTGCTAATGTTAAGCATGCTGTGAATCTGTTTACCATGTATTTTAATCATGTAACTGATCAGTCCTCTGTAACATACACCACATGTTAAGATAGATGCAGCAGATATAAAACCAGTCTGATTTCACACAGTAAAAATGTGTACATGCAAACAGTAATCTATTAAATGCATTTCACACAAAGCGTTTCTTCTTATCATTTTAAATACACATCCCAATTGTTTTGCCCAGTTCGGAGCCCACTTGAATATTCTGGGACTGTCCCAAACCCCATATGGGTCAAAAGCTCACTGACTCCAGTGGGTGTTGGATCAGATCCTACGAGATCAAAATTCCTGTAAGGACTAGCGTTTCAGTGTGGTTGGGTTTGCATTCCATACAGAATACACTGTAGCTACACCATCCTTATAGTGTAGCTACAGCGTCACGTTAGAGCTGCACAGCTACAAACATGGACTGAGAACAAATTTAGCAGTCTGGATGATGAGCAAGTCCAAAATACGATATATCTGTTGTCCACCTCTGCCGAGGCTCCTGTGAAGCACCACCAGCAAATATTCAGCTAGCGTGTTTTGGCCCCTTCTTACCCATTCGAGTCATTAATCATTCATCTTAATTATCTCGGTGGTATTTTGTGCTCCTCCCCCACCCACGCCGCCTGTCTGTTTGTGGTATCCATCTGTTGTTCCTAATCATATACTTGGACTGCAAGATCTCTGGAGAAAGGGACATTTCATGACGTGTGCACAACACTTCATGCACTCCAACCTCAGCCACCAGTTGAGACCTCATATTATGTCTCGCCATGAATCATAGCTGCTAATGATAATCATCAAATATGCTGCACATGCATAGACACACACATACATATGTATATATATATATATATATACACACATAGTATGTATATCTGCATGTGTATTAGGAACACACATGTACATGGAAGCCTACTGGAGACAGGTATGTGCTGCGATTAAGGCAGGTGCCACTGAGATCAGGGGAAGGAGAGAAGAGAGGGGCAAGATCAAAGTTTCAAATGTGAAATTTTAGCTCAAACTATCTTCTGCCTGCTCACCCCCTCTAGCTGCAGTCCACAGCCTTGCAGCTCCAAACAGAGCAGGAGCCATTCGCCACACTCCAGCTACAACACAGTTGCTCAGTGCATGGAAATACCTTTCTGAATCGAGCTACTGCATTTAGCACAATGTAGGGGAATATCTAAGATATTCTGGGGTCTGGTGACAAACACACTAACACTTGTATGGGCTTCCACAGGAACAGGGTTAAGGAAATGTGTGTTTTTGCAAAGCTCACAGTGTGCACTGTGGCATAGAAGGGAGCAGCAATGCCAGCGAGACTGAACATGTCTTCCTTGGCCTTAAGCTACTTGTCATTTCAAAACTTCCTTTTGTTTTGTTAGCTACAGTAAGAAATGTCTTGAAATGTTACTGAAATGTATTTCTGTGAGATCTGTACCTGAAATTGAACATTTTGCTGGACCTGGCCTGGAATGAATGATTAAACAAAAATTTCCAGAACTAGTTGCCCTCCACTGATACCATGTTTTACTCACCAAGATACACTTCCACTTTGCCATATTCATAGACACATAGATATCCAGACAGACAAATCCATAGTGATCTTTCTTACTCATACTGCAGATAAATTAAAGCTTACCCATATATCCTGTGCCAAGTCACAAGACTCAAAGACAGTCTAATATGTCGAGCAAAGACAAGCAAAGTCTAGGAGGCACAGAGCATCAACAAAGTTTAAGCCCTTGTGTAAACTGTGTGCACTGAAGAGTAGACATGTCCACAACTAGGGCTAGGTGTGCCAGCTGCCTCCAAAATCCTCAACCCAACACCAGCCATATCTGGGATGTGCGTGCTCAAAGCTGGTGGGAGAGGCTGCGATTCTGTAATTCAGCTGGGGCTGAGTACTACCAAGTGCCTGCAAACCAGTCTGATATGTCTTCTTCCAGAAAAGGATGTTGAGACAGAGTGTGTGTCCAGCTCTTCATCACCTGTGGCACTGTTTCCTATGATGGAAAAGATAACTGAAGGATCTGTTGACAAGGAACGTATTCTATTTCATGAAAAGACTCATTGCACGTTTTGGCTAAGGAAACGTGATATTTCAAAACTCACCATGTGCATGATTTGGGAAAAACAGATGACTTTAACCCAAAGAGCTGTCATTCTCCTGCCAACAATGAATTCACTTCAGCAGAGATGGACACAGGGGTTAAAAAAAAAAAAAAAAGAGAAAAGAAAGGCATCAAGACAAGCATATACGATGGGTTTGTGTGGTACACTGCTAATGACTATCATCTGGGTGCAACGACGGTAGGATGAGAAACTATTTCTTAATGTACACAGAGCAAAGGAAACCCCTTAAGCAAAGATACCAGCAGAACAATTAGGTGGTTAATCACAACGTTGGCCATGAGAGGTTTTCTCCATTTTTCCACTTCAAAGGAGCAGTGATTAATAAACAGTGCTGCTCTTCTGGAGAGATGAGTCACCCCCATCCCACGCTGGGGTTATCCTCACACTGCTGCTACTGCTGTTCAGAGCATGTGAGTGTTCCCCAGGGAGGAGAAAAACATCATTTAGCTTGCGGTGCTCCACACCAGATCACACAGCATTGCTCTCCACAGCCTCCCTCCTTGCACTCCTAGGAGGGCACCATGCTTGTGGATGGGGAGGAATCTCCCAGGGGCTGTGTGTGTTCTCCTGAACAGAGAGTATTCTCCAGCTCCAGGTGAAGAACAATGGAAGAGAGGCCACAGGATGGATCAGAGAAGCTATGGTACAGTTCAGAGATTTTGCTAACTGTATCCGGCTTCGAACTAGGACTAGCAGGTTGAAAGGTATCGGCATTCACAATTAAGTCTTTGAGAACCAGGTCAGTTAAAGATGTTGTATGGGTGCTGGGAAAAAGAGTGGACTAGCAAATGGAGCAAGTGCCTCCCTTGGTCATGGCTAACCCTGAAGGAACTTACTCAGATCCAGCAGGAGTTGAGCTCAAGCAGCTGTACATGAAGGACACTTTGCACAAGTCTGACCGAACACTTCAGAGGGAAAGGTCCGATCATAGACACGCTGTGATCACAGAAGACAGATAAGTCCCACTATTCCTTCCACCGTGAGGAATAAATGCCAATCCATGGTCTGTATCAATCTCCACCTTTCTCTCAGGGATAGGTGGATCCATCTGTAGGGAGGATGACACTAGAAGCCCAGGCAGCAGCAGCAGACAAATATATGATGTTGCTGTTTCCTGTCTCAGGAGACACACCAAAGGGCTGAGAAATGGAAGGGGAATTGTGCCTGTCCTGAGACGACAAAGAAGTCTGTGTGTGTGTGTCTGTGGGAATTTAACAACAGGCAGGAGTCCCACAAAACCCTCTTTCCAATTACACTCCCTTTGCTTCATGCTCTGACACATGTAGTGCGTGCAAGCATGAAGCAGTAGTTATAAATATCTCCTGCTTGGTTTGGTGACACCCATATGAGCTACATCAGCAGTGTATGCCTATTCCCTGCCTTTGTAAAACTACTCTTACATGTCATTCACTGTCCGCCGACAAAGGCCTGGCTACTGAGGTGGCACACCCTTCTCATCCCTGATCCTGCATTGTCTGTGCTCAGAGGAGGGTCCCACCTTGTCTAAGGTACCCTACAGGTTCCTGCCAATAAACCAGGCACTCATCCAGTCTCTCCCACCACAGAATTATCACAGTCAGTGCAGAAACACCAATCTATCAGCTGAAGATAGCCTGATGTTTTAATGCACTCTGGTCTTATTACTATCCACAATAACTGCAAGACAGACATTAGGTCTTGCCGCAAATTTCCACCCTGCCTCTGCTATGAGGGCCCTCAGCTTCCCAGGGCATCAGTGCCTGAAGCATACTTGTGTAGCTCCTCCCTGGCTTTCCAGAGGACATTGCACTGCAATGACACTTGTTCCCTTCAGCTGCTCGCACTCTCCTAGCAGGGCTTTTCTTTCCCTGCTGGGGCTCCAGGCAGGAAGGAGCAGCCACAGAAGAGCTGGCTCTGCTTAGCAGGGCCTCTACTCATTTCCTGAGCACTTTTTGACGCGTTCCGTTTGTGACCAACCTTGGGCTGGGATCCCAGCTGATATTTTAACTTCAGCCTCAGTAGATTTCAGACTTCAGCCACTATAAATAACTCCCTGACATGCACTCCGCCTGCATTTTGGCACTTTTGCTTGTGTACAGTATATTTAACTTTAATTTTTTTAAAATGTTTCTTAGCTTTCTCTGTGTCAGCTGTCAAGGAGACGACGGCATCTCGGTGAAGCTGCCTGATCCCTGGTGAAGTCTGGAGACACCAGATTGGTTTGACAACTTCGTGCATAATAATAATCACATTCTCTGCTTAACGAGAGACAGATGAAGTGGTGTGCCATGTTCTAGGAGATGTTTACAGGATGGAGAACACTGGAACAACCACATGGCTTCAAACCAGGGAGCGATCCACATGAGGAACCTGTTTCAGGAGTCACCAGAACCAGAAACTAAGCAGTCTGTAAACAAATAGGATGCAAAAATTCTCTCTTATGGTAGTCAACAAGAAACTTTACCCACTCAGACTTCTCAAAGACTTCTCAAAGTTAGCTTCTACCTTAAGATATCAGAATTCCTCACTCAGCCTAGCAAAGCATTTACTTTAATGCATTAAGCATTTATTAAGCTTATGCTTAATCCTACATATGCAGCCCATATGCAGGCAGCTCTAATGGAATCATTAGTGTGTTAAAAGTTTACCAATTCATGTCTCAGAAATCATCTCGGCTGGATTTTGCTTAACAGAAGTGAGAGAACACGTGTATTCTCTCTGGGTGTTTTGGGCTTCTTGTGTACCTGCTAGAAAAGGAATCCTCTCATATGATACCCGGATAGGTATGTCTGACCTGCTTGGTCCCAGGCTTTAGACTCTCCCATAGCGCAGCTGACAATCATCACTGGGGAAACACAGAGATTGGCTTTCCCCTTGTGATTGCCTCTCCTAGCCATTGCAAGGAGGGTTATATTCTCTGGAAACAAGGATTCTACAACAAAAAGCCATCTAAAGTGCTGCATGTGTCTCTTGTTGGGTGTCATCCATCCCACTGCCTTAACCTTTCATCAGGCTTTCTTTCACAGCCTTTAAGAGTTGCACAGCTATCTGAGGCCTACTTTGAGGCTCCCCGCTCTCTCGAAGCTTGATCTGAGGGCAAAGAGTGGAAATTCAAATAGCAAACAAAACCAAGATCTCCAAAGTGTAAGCCATGTATTTGTTTGGAAGCTCTTTGGCTAATTTTAGTTCCTGTCTCCTGCTCATTCTGGAATTCCATTTTTCTTCTTTTTTGTCTCCCCTGCCTCAGTAACATATAAAACAAACAGGGAGGGAGGCAAAGAGAAAAAAATAATCCATCAAGAATCCTTCGTCCTGCATCAGGGACCTGCCCAGCTCTGCAACCACAGAGTCATTGGGTGAGGCAAGGTGGTCTTGTCTCCTACGAGAGGCTCACCAAGTGTCTCATGGGGAACCTCTTCAGACATTGCTGCTCTCTCCAGATTCAGTAGGTAGACCTGTTACTGGATGGCCAAAATCAAAGCCCCAAATGTGTGCAGAGTTTGGCTCCAAGACAAGGTTTGACCTGAGCTATCCTAGAAATCCGAGTTTTGTCTGGCCCAGAAGTTGGTGGCCATCTGCAGGATGGAAATGGGCATGGAAACCTGTCATCACAAGGTAGGGGGAGCTGGGAGTAAATTCTAGGCAGGTTGCTTTAAGCTCTTCAGGATTGTTTCCCAGATGGCAGAAATATAGCTTAGGTGCAAGACAGTCAGTGGAACCACCTGGACTCACACTACTCAAGAATGTAGCCTTCTTCAAAACAAAATCATGGCACTCCAGGGTTTAATGGACAACTGACAGAAAACTTGACATGTATTTAAATTCAATAGCTTTATGCCTTTAGATTACAGTGGAAGGGCATTCCCAGTACCCATGAGAGAACTCCAAGAAGTCTTCCAGGAAACTCGGATTACTGACACCTCTATGGCTCGGTTGCCATCATCTGGGAAACTCAGCTGCTGTTGTGCTTGGTGTGGCTCAAGCACACAGCAAATTGATGATTTCCAGGGAGTCTGAAAACCCCAATTTTCAGGACATTTCTTTGTACATCATAAAGGAGCAAAGAAATACACAACCTCCACTCTTGCATCAGTTGCATCATTTGAGGGTCTATCAAACAGTCTTTGCACATGGTATTAAACATTCCCTTAAGGGCAATGTGGAGAGGAAAGGCAGGCTTTGGAAGCAGCTATTTTTAAGCCAGGACAGTGCTCCATCATACCACATTGCTTCCACTTTCAGTCAGAGGTCAAAGCATTTTTATGCCACCTTTTCACATCTCCTGAAGCTTGTGCTGTCCCAGATGAGGCTGTCGCAAGATTCTTATCCACATTTGCCCATGGTGGACAGAATCATTTGTATGAGGATTTTCAGATGCTGAAGAAAATCTCTAAGGTATGACTGTCTTGAGTATTTCAGGATGTTTTTTATTACATGTTTCTGTGTCAATAGCTTCTTTCAAAGTTTGGTCACCAACAAAGAGATGCAGTTATTCATTCTGCCTCTCATTATAATACTTATGATTCTGAAGGAGTCCTAACTGAGATCCTTAAAGTATTTAAGCCTTGCAGAAGCTATCATGAGCTGGTTTTCATTATCCCTGATTCACCAGCAGGGAAACTGAGGCAGCAGGATGTAATGCACAACACAGTGGTAGATGAGAAGAGAATGTCTTGCCCAGACTTCCAGCCGTTTGGCTCTGCCTACCAGACAACCTTGGCTCCTAGGTAAATAATGGAGCTGTCACACCCAAATGTTGTTTTCAAACCGCGGGTATTGGGTTTGGCACAAACTCCAGCAAAGCACAGCACGACCAAGGAAGTCCTAAAGAACAAGTGCCCTGCACAGATGGATCTGCTTGGGGGAAACCTTGTGTTCTGCTACGTTTATGCAATCGGTTGAATGGGAGCCCAGACTCCAGCCTAGCAGCTGGTCAAGAGCACAGGGGAGCCTGGGCTAGGAGGACCCAGCAGGACAGTGGAGTTGGTTCCACCAGCCACCACCTCCTCCACCCTGGTGCCCTGGCCCCAGCCGCTCCGGCCAAATCCATCGGGGGGCAGCAAACCCTTTTCAGACATGGGACTTGATTCGCAAACCGGTCCTCTTCCAACCTCTGCCCTTGGGCAGCTGGGGAGCCCCACACATGCACAGCACCCTTGGGAAGGTCAGCATGGACTCTGCAAGCTCAGGGGAGGGAAGATGAGCCTGAAAAGCCTCTTTGGAACATGGATGGCCAGTTCAGGTCGGCTGGCGTGGGGGGTGTTTTGTGGGTGAGCCCATCAGTAGGGCTAACAGGGTTCTGGGAAAGCAGGTGAGCTTTGCAACTCACAGCATTCAGTATGAAACCCCACACTTCCATGTAAGACTGCCAGAACTCTTTTGTCGTCTAATGGATGCAGGCTCACTTTGAGAGATTTGGGATGTACATGGCCAAGATGCTCAGGGCTTTTATAATTGCATCAATACGTTAACAGCGTAAGGACAGCCACACTGGCTCAGACACACTAGGTCCATCTACCTCCATACCCAGCTTCCATGGTGACCAACAACAGACATGGAGGAAAGAGGGTAAGGAAAGAGCAACACATGGACTTACTCCAGCTCAGGACACACCCCTGTCTCCAGAGGTACACCTCTCCAGCCAACTTCACAGTACCCCATGTCCCTGCGTTTCCCTTTCACAGCTGCAGCATTGGCACAGAGCAAGACTGCACTTAAGAAAGTGGCCAAAACTTGCATTTAATCTGCTCTTGTAGAGAGAGCTGAGATTCAGGAGCAGGTGAAAGAGTACTGCAATGAAAATGAACTGTTGTCAATTATAACTAACTATCCCCCAGGTGACCTTGAATCTCAGGGCACAAAGTTAGTTTTGAATCTGCACTAACTGTGCCCTCTTTCTCCTCTCAGAGCTCTCCAGTCAAGCATCTCTAGAAGCTTGCATTCATGTGATGGAGGGCAGGAAGATACCATTGTAGCTAACTGTATTGTGGTAGTGCCAAAAGCCCCAGTGCAGACAAGCATCTGCAGACACAGTGCTTGAGTACCATTGCACAGAGAAGCCCAAACAAAACACCTTGCTACACCTTACTCACCCAACAGAACTGAGAGTTGGATTTGTTCTCTGGACAGGCAATGCAGAAGAGACTAGGAAGGCACTCAGGTGACTTACCCAGTATCCCACAGGCAGCCAGTGGTGGAGGTGGTATTAGCGCTCAGCTTTCCCAGCTTCTCCCCTCCCAAGCTCCAGCCATGCTGTCCTTTTCCTGCTTGAATGTGCTTCTCTCCACCCAGCTGTCTTTACTGAACAAGCTTCCTACAATGCCTTTTAGACAGCTGTCAGGTTTGGATGAGTGTCTCCACTCCATCAAATGGGCTGTCCCCCTCTGCGCTGTCTCTGTGTGTGCAGTTAACCCTGATTTCCCACTGAAGTAAAGATAGCTCCATGGCAGTTGGATGGGAGCTTGCCTCCCCTTCTCTGCAGGAGGCAATTTTCCCCCACTTTTCCCATCACTAACAGCTTTCCTCAGAGACCCTTTATCTCAAGCTCCCTCCCAGGGAAAATAAATAAAATAAATCCTCCTTTTCCCTCTTCCCTCCTGAAAAAGATCTAGCTCCCTTCCTCCCTGCTCCTAATCCCTCCAACATACTGCAGACACAGAGTTTACCCTAGGGAGTGGGAGACAGGTGACAAACGACCTCAATCCTGTTTCTACTTTCCTTCTTGGTGGGAAGTTAGGGGAGAATCGGTCCCATCCCTTTCACAAGCTGTTCCATCTTAAAACAGATGTTTTCCCTCCTTCAGCCCCTGAGCACTCCGGTTGCTGCTAGACTCTGCTAATAGCATCCCAGACTAAACAACTCTATCCCCCCTTCTGCAGCTCACCTGCCTGCTCCAGGTACTGCCTGTCTGAGCTCAGGGAAGGGACACAGTTGCTACACCAGTCCCTAAGCTGTACTGGGCTCCCAGGGAGGGGAGGGAAAAAGAACTGAAAAGAAGGGAAAAGGCAGTGCCTTTGAGAGCAGGTTAAGAAATGAGCCTGCAGATGCAGGGAGAGGCAGCCCTAGCAGCAGCCAGCCGTGTCAGCCATGCTGACGCTTAGCACAGGGGTGCCTGCCTTCCCCAGATTCATCTCAACACCTCTGCAGCAGTAACCTGCCCAGCCACATCTCCCTTTACCTTACAACAGCACAGCATCCTTCACCCAGGATCCCAAACAGTGCTGTTTGAAAAGCCTTCTGTCTGGCCTAGCTGTGCAGGTACCCAGGACAAATGTAGGAACAGAGAGGAGATTGCCTGACCCCAGCACAAACGTGCCTTGCCCTGTGATCGGTGCTGCACTATGTCAGACTAAATGACTTTCTTGGTTGCTTCTGCCATAAAGATCTCAGCACAGAGGGTAGCAATGAGAGTCCATGCAGAAAGCTCACAAAGCATTTGCCTGAAGATACCAGACTTGCAATTCTCTGAAACTTCAAAAGCAGAAAACCAGAAACACTAAAATAACAAACCCTGAGCTCTGAAGCTCAAACAGCAAAGGTAGGGCTAGACAAAATTTTCCTCAGCATTGTTCCCCATGGTGAAGAGTGAGCCTAGCTACCTGGTGGATGCAGGGGAAAACAGCCTCCAAAACTCGACTGCGACAAAAGCTGGGGTTGGATCCAAGAGGAGGGTTGTACAGAGTCCTCTGCAGGAAAGAAAGGTTTATCAAGGTCTTTTCTGTTTATTCTGAAACTGGTTTTGATTAAAGAAGGAATTACCACCAGTTTCCTTCCCTTGCCCCCGTACCACATAACACCATTCCCATTTCCTTCACTGCCAGCTTGCTGTAATAAAAAGCAGAATTATGCCTGAAAAGCATGTTGCACAAAGATGGACCCGTCAAGCAGTAAGATAGATGCATTCACCAGCTGTCAGTCAGACACATGCATACACAAAATCCTTGCTTGCTTGTAAACAAGACAAATCTCTTTCTCAGCTGCTGTATATGAATTTCAAACTGCTGTGAAAGAAACATTTCTCCTCTGGGGTTTTAGTGCCGTGCACGAGGTGATCTGGCAGGGCAGGCTTGCAGAGCTACCTGCCTTTGCAAATCCAAAGTCCTGACACCTCCTGGTCTGTGAAAGATCTCCACAAATGCCAGGGGTTTTAATTTCAGACTCTATCATTTTAATGGTCTTTGCCTAAATGACCACATAGGTAGGAGCAAGTAGGGGTAACCTCAGTGACATCCACGTGACACCTGGCAGAGTCAGCCTGGTATTAGGCAATGCCCCAAATGGCACAGCAAGACCTTGCCATCATTCGAAGCAAGCTTAGTTAAGCACTTAAAATGCCATGCTTCTCAGACACCAGCTATTTAACACATTTAATAGACAAAGAATTACAAAGAGGTGGAAAGGAAAGTGAGGCATGGTTTCCTCTAGGGTTCTCCTGAGTAACTACTAGCAGAAAGGCAAACAGGAGTCAGAGAGATAGAGTAAAGCCTTGACACTAGCCATATCCACCATGTTGCAAGTTTACAGTCCAGGGTATAACTTCTGAAAACCATTCAGCATCATCTGCCAGGGAGTAGAAGAGAGGAGTGAATGCCACTGAATCCAGACTCAGTGCCTATAATGCATGGCAGGGAATCGATGAGGCAGAGAACAACTTCCAAATTATTCATAACAAAATAGGACACAAACATGGAGCAGGACAGCCAAGTGGCATGAGACCTTCCTTGCAAAGAATACCCACACAGGCAGTGGGAAAACTCGGCAGGACAGCTGGTGCTCCCACTCCAGCCAGGCAGAGGGAAAGGTGAGGGCTACAAGCTGTGCATGCTGCCAAGTGCCACGGCCAGCCCAAAGCAGTTTGTTCTCTCCAGTAATTAATGGGGCTAGAGCTGCTTCAGCACTGCTGGAGAGATGCTCCAGGAGCAAACACCATCTGCATGGCACAGAGACAGACTCACAGGAGCCATGTCCTCTCACTCAGGGCAGCCTGCCGCTCCTTATCCCTCATGCAACCAGCAGAGAAGTAGCTGGCCATCACATAGAGGTGAAGACAGTGGCTAGAAGGGGCAGCAGCTTGTGTGCACAATAACAGCAGCGATAGGCACCCCCTAAACCAGCATAAAATAAAGACACATAAGGCAGTTTGCTCTGATCCACCCTCCTGCCCTGGACCTCAGTCCCATGGTGGGCACAGCACAGCCATAGCCAGCTGGAGGTAGGGGAGGAAGGTTGGGGCACCCCAACCTTAGAGACTGTTAGGAGAAACCTGGCACAGCTCTCTCCTCCATCCCAGCATTTCTGGCTACTCTTCCTCCACTCCTTCTCCCTCCATGCCAGCAAGCATATCTCAGCAGTCAAGCATATCTGATCAAAGCCCTACATCCAGCAAGCTGCCTTTTTCTCTGGGACAAGTCCTGAGGCATGTTTCAAAGAGTGTTTTTCCCTTCCAGCCCCCTTTTCTCCAAGCAGGTAGAAATATGAGGTCTCACCTCTCTTTCATCTCCCAGACTGATATTTCTTGCTCTGGTTTTTGGAAGTCAGGGGATGGTTCATTAAAAAAAAGGAGGGAAAACAAGCCATACCAACACTTGAATAGCTCCATGGCAGGAATCCCTTCATGGAAAACATGACTGAACATAATAGGAAGGGATCTCTTCCGAGAGGTCTTTTAATCTAGCTATGAAACATAGGTGAGGGTTATACCCTGGCTTTATTATATTGCCTATAATAAGGAGTGTTTTAGAGAGCAATCTAGGCATTTTATTAGTACCTGGTTGGTGTCACCAGCTCCACACATCCAAATATCACAAGACATGTTCAGAACACTGAGAAACCAGCTTTAAATAATCACAAGCCCTTTATTATTTAAAACCCCAAAAGACAGACCTTCCTTTCTTTGACATCTGTTTTTCTGAGGTTTTAAGATTTATGGCATCAAACACTGCATGTATAAGGGAGGAGTTTTGTTGGGCTTTTTCCGAACTCAAACTTACAGATCTTATAAATCCCATGACTCCAGGAGCTTAGTCTTTGGAGAAGAAAAAACACCAAATACAGGAAGATTGCCCCAGAATTGACAAGTCTGGTTGCTAGCTTCGTTCCCAATAAATTATTTTGCACCTTTCTCACAGCAGGTCACAGGTTGCTCTAATCATATGGCCACAGCTGTTTCGAAGGGACAAGCATCTGGGACAAGGTTTTGAAGGGGGACGCTTGTGTACATCTATCAGAATAACAAAGTTGAAATGTTCACCCAGAACTGTATCTCTCCTGCTGTTTCAAACCGCACCATGTGAAGCTCAAGGGCGGCCTTGACTGCAGTGGCCATGAAATGATGGAGTTCGAGATCCTTAAGGAAGAAAGGAGAGTGCAGAGCAACCTCCTACCCTGGACTTCAGGAGAGCAGACTTTGGACTCTTCAGGGATCTGTATGGTAGGTTACCATGGGATAAAGCCATGGAGGGAAGAAGAGCCCAAGAAAGCTGATATTCATAGATCCTCCAAGCTCAGGAACGATGCATCCCAACAAAGAGAAAGTCAGTCAATAATGCTGAGCAGCCTACATGAATGAACAAGAACCTCCAACACAGAAAGGAAGCCTACAGAAGGTGGAAGCACGGACAGGTAGCCTGGTAGAAATATAGAGAAATTGTTTGAGGAGCCAGGGATCAAGTTAGGAAAGCTAAAGCTCTCATAGAATTAAATCTGGCTGGGGATGTCAAGGACAAAAAGGAAAGCTTCTATAGGTACATTGGTGATAAAAGGAAGGCAAGGAAAAACATGGGTCCTCTCTGGAAGACAATGGGGGACTTTGTTACCTGGGATATGGAAAAGGCCAAGGTACTCCATGAATTTTTGTCTTGGTCTTCACCAGCAGGTGCTCCCGGGAAATCGTTCAAGTCACAGAACGGAAAGGCAGGGACTGGGAGAACGAGAACTGCCCTTTGTAGTTGCAGTCAAGGGCTTAATGTCCATGTGAAGACCAGTGGCTCCTCAGGGGTTGGTTTTGGGACTGGCGCTGTCCAACAGCTTCATTGGCAATGTGGACAGTGGGATTGAGTGCACTCTTAGCAAGTTTTCCAGCAACAGCAAGCTA
>JAVHNF010071171.1:7306-17994 GCA_034783455.1 Micropsitta finschii | reverse complement strand
GCTGCATCAGAAACTGTGATTACTTACCTTTAACTCTTTCTCCCCTAGGATACACAAATGACAAATTAACTTAAACAAAATTCCAAATATGAGTTAAACCAAATTATACCATCTCCTTGCTGCACACCAGATACCAGACCAAGGATCCTTTGTATGAAGTAGAGAGGGTATTAGATCTGCAGAATTTTAGGTGTGAGCTGGAAAATGCACTGAAATGTGAGCTTAACTTCTGGGTTGTTATCTGTGACCACATTAAAACACAGAAAGTGAGATTGAAGGTTACTATACCACCATCTGATAGTGAAGTGGGATTGGTTGCAAGTATCATTATGATTACTCTGCAAATTACTTAATATGCATGGGGAAGAATATCTTTGTGAGGTTATTATAAATTGCACCACTTAGTCATTAGAAAAATACCAGTGTGACTTTGTGCTCTGCCTATTTCAAACTCAGCACAAGGAAATGATAAAATGCTTTTACTGTTGCCAGTAAAGACACTTGACATCTGTGAGATTACTTCCTCCTGGGGATCTCCAAGCCATTTCTCCCAAGCCTTGGTGATTAGAGAGTTACACAATGAGGCAGGTGTTTATCCTCAGCACAAGCAAGGAGCTAAGGCACAGGAGAGCTGCATGACTCAGGCATGCACAGGATATTATTAATTAAGGGCAGATTAATCAGGTCCCAGCCCTGGGTGTTAATCAGAACTCTGCATTTGTCCCTGTTTCTCCCCAGCCCTGGACCAGGGGCTCCTCCTCTCTGTCACACCCAGAAATATTAACTGGGACTGGGTCCCTGTTGTGCATTGAGTGGACCCGTGCCTGGCAGAGGACAGCTTCTGGGGGAAAATTCTTGGTTTTTTATAGACATCAGTTTGCAGGTGAGTGGGCAGTGCTGCTACAGATGAGGGAGACGAGACATGTCACCAGCTCACGGAAAACTCATGGGCATTGTGTCCCAGAACTAGCACCGCCGGGCCTGCTCAGCACCCAGCATGGTCCTAAAGGAAGGGACTTTTTCTATTTTATTTTTTTCCCCTGGAGCAAAACCTGGTAGCCTGGAGGGAAACTGTACCCGTGGCAATGCAAGTCGATGGAAATATTAAGGGTGAGCCTGCGCCTAGAGCCGAACTCAGTGACTAGAGCGGCTTGTTAAGGCAAGCACTTAAAGTTTTACTGGAATAAGTCTAAAAGTACTCTGAGGCATATTTGTAAGCATCCGACTGGTAAGGATTTTTTTCTGCCAACATGTGAACTAATTTATGATCTAGAAAAGTAACAATTAAAAACCATAAATAATATATTCTACAAAAAGTAATAATATCTCTCTATTGATGACAACTGTCATTGCCCGTGTATATTGTTACTGTTCTTCACTTGGAGTGGTTTGGTGGAAAGGATCATTATATAATTAAATGGCTATAGACAGAGATGTGTGCTCAGTGCATCAGCAGCCTTTGGCAAATAGACATTACATTTAATACGTCAGTTAGTACAAGCAAATTTCCCAGCTCTGCCCCAGGAAAGCAAAAAAAAAGTCTTTGTCAGACAAATGATGGATGTTTATAACATTGTACAACGAAAGAAGAGCTCGGGATATATATACAATGGCTTCAGTTCAAAAAGGTTTGCAGCAACAAACCCAATAATGGAACTTTTAAGTTATATATATGTAAACCAAATGGAAAGCTGAGAAACCTTCCGTCTTAGATAGACAAACTGTTTACCTAAACAGAAAGAAACACCATTAATTCTCATAAATGGCAACACAAAGATGCACAGACTGATAATCTTGGCTGGATTTGCTGGATGAGGTCAAAACCACGTGCTTGCACAGCCCTTGTGCCTTAGAAGTGGCTCGTACAGCTCTGAGTAGCTTGGGCTGGCTCCTGCTTTTTCCGAGACCAGCTATAATAACTAAAACACAGACTAATTTCCATGTTTGTGATTTCCGTTCACAGTAATAGGATATAGGTATGATTCATAATGAGATGTCCAAAGTGATTTTAAAAGATGCTTCAGATGGCACACACCATGGTGAGACTGTGAGGCTGTCCAAGTGGGTAGAACCGCAGAAGGGAAACATGACACATGCAACCCCAGACATGTCCCTGCGCCAGCTCGCACCACGACGGGAATGGATTCTGCCACCCAGTTCCACATTGGAGCCATGCATCCGTGACCCGGTGCTCCCCAGGACACTGTAGCCCTGATCCCAAATGTGCAATTCTGCTCACACCAGGGGCTGGGAGAGAAGAAACCATGTCCTATGGTTAACTGGGAGGAGTGGAGGGCCATGGTTTTCTTTCCAGTTTCTCTGGAAGTGTCTATATGGTATTAAGTAAAATTGCTTCTGCAGCGTAGTTTTCCCATCTGGAAAATGGGAAGGGAGAATAAGACTTAACTTCACAAGTGCGTTACAAAACTAACACTTTAATGTGTATCCAGTAACTTGAAATCCCAGGGTAATAGTGAGAATTATTAGTATTATGGCAGAAGACGTTTTTACTTCTAATGCACAAAGATAACAAATAACAAGAGAGTGAGTTTGAAGTTCTAACATGTATTTTATTTTTATCTTTTATCTTTCCAATTTTTCAATAATTGAGACCATGGATGTTCAGTTCCACATGTGCAACAACGCAGTTCCAACCCCTTCTGAGAAACTGTTGCCACCTATCGAGGCAAATAAGATAAACTAAGCAAAACAAAGAAACAACATATTTAAATTAAAAAAAAAAAAATAATAATCAAAAAACACACACAAACAAAAAAAAAAAGAAAAAAACCCACAAAGTTGATACTTCTGTAATTCACAATGATTTTCTGGAGAAGCATTTGACGGTGTCTGGGCTTAAAGCCATAGACAGTATCCACTGTTCAGTGTTGTGTAATTTACAAACTCCTGTTCTTTCAACAGCTACACAGAAAATAAAATTGTTAAGTAAATATATAGCAGAAAAACAACTCAGAAGAACAGAGCAGCTCCTTTATATCATTCAAAAGGTGATGGCCTCTAAGACAGAAAACAATTTCCTGCAGTCTGCCAGAACTAGAAGAACATCAAACAAACCAAACAACATGCAAGCTATGAAAAAAATCTGCATGCCTTTTTTCACAGTAACCTCCTCTGCATCGGTATGTGACATGGAGATAGGTTCTTACACGCATTTGCCATCCAGGTAAACAGTTTTCATGAGACTGCTGTGCTCTGATAATATCAGATTAGAAAAGTGACAGTAGTAGAGAAACAGTGGAGAAAAGTGTGTCTGCATTACTGAAGCTGCTCGTACTACTAGGCTACGGCTTGCTTACTGTTCTCAAAATTCTTTATTCATCAGCCCCCACCAGAAAGGAAAGAGCTCCCAAATTAGTGGTCTAGGGAGAAGATTTGAGCCAAAACCTGGCTCTCAGGTACCTCAAGCCAACAGTGGTTGGATCCCACTGTACCCAGGGAGCAAGACTGGTCTGGAGCAGATGGACGGGATGAGTGCTTTACCTTTCCCACAGCTGGGTCAGGAAACTTAAGAAATTGCTCCTTTATTAAACATATTAGAGACTCAGCCTTGTTTGCCTACTGATATCCTTGAAGGAAAGGAATACAAAGATGAGGGTGTGAATGCTATCTGCTATATCACCACTTTCAGGCTGCTAGGACAGTTTTATTTGCTTTATAGTAATTCATTGCCAACTTCACACATAAAAGTTAAACACAGTTTTTAATGATAGCACTCAAAAGACAGTTTTCAGAAGGGAGAAAAGAAAAAAAAAAAGCCCACCAGAACACAAATCTCTACTTAAAAGGGGTTAGGTGGAGGTTAGCAAAAGTGTTCCTAGGTTTGTTTTTCCTCTCTGTTCCAGTAAATGTGGTGACCCCGGCCACCTGAGGGATGTAATGACCTGCACAGCTTCACCTTAGCAGAGTCTGGGATGCGATAAGCACCCAAAAGCACATACCTTATGTGGATTGGGACCATGCAGGAGCTTTGTCTCTCCTCCTCCACCACCAGGTGATGGCGTACCCTATGTCCTGGGGGCCATTCCTGTGCTCATCCTGACCTCCTCTTGCTCCTCCTCGTCCCCCACTTCACCCCACACTTGCACATGATGAGACTCATAATGTCAGTGGGCTTTGGATCAGCCATTAAACACTGTTTTCTCTTGCTGCGGCAAGAACAGCTTAAAAAAGCTTTGCTTAAATGGAGCTATGAAAATATCAGCCACTGATCCAGAAGTTCTCAACAATTCAGTGATGCAAGGTCACTCCTAATTGCCTCCATCTTTCCTATTCTCTCTCCAGAGAATAATTACTTCAAGAAACAAAGTCCTGGTTTATTTTACTAAGATCCAGAAATTCCCTGCTTTTATAACAACAAGCAACTCCCCTCTTCTTCCGCTTTGGACTAAAGAGAATATTATCACTGTCAGTTATATGCTGGGGAACTGTTAACCCTTAACATCCATGTGGTGAAAAAATAAACTGCAGAAATAATCACCTTGTGTTTAGAATTACTCAATACTGCTAAAATGATCATTCATTTTTCTTGTTTGTAAATGGGAAGAACAAGACCATGCTTCAAAAGCATTTATTCTGTACATTAGCCAGAATAAAAATTTCCCTGGAATTGCCGTCTAGGAGTGAGGCACAGCATTTCAAAACTTCCCTTCTGATTTTTCAAATTCAAAAGCAAAAGGGATTATGTTAAAGCAGCCTAAGCACTTAGGTTTAGGCAGCAGAGTTGTGCAATTCAATCACTGTGCTGGGCTCATAAAGAAAAAGACAAGTTAGGCTAATTGTAAGTAAAAGTGGAAATTGTAAGTGAAAAGTGGAATTTTAAAGCTGATCCTATAGAAGCTGTTACCTGTCAGAATAAAACTGAGTGGTACTAACTTCTCACTATTCTTACTACAATGTCATTATTACTATTGTATTGCAGTACTAAAATATTAACTACTCGACTAAACTATTGGGCAGAAACAACCCTCATGTAACCTTTTTTAGGAAGAGCTTGGAAACAACCTGCAAAGATGACTGCTCCCAGCAGTGAAAATCATTGAATCACCAATTCAATGGTTTAGGCTGGAAAAGACCTTTAAGATCATCAAGTCCAACCATTAACCTAACGCTGCCAAGTCCACTGCTAAACTATCTCCCTAAGCACTATGTCTACACATCTTTTATATCCCTTCAGAGACAGTAACTCCACCACTTTTCTGGGCAGCCTGTGCCAATGCTTGACAACTCTTCCAGTGAAGAACTTTGTCCTAATAGCCCATCTAAATCTCCCCTGGCACAACTTGAGACCATTTCCTCTTGTCTTACCACTTGTTACTTGGGAGAAGATACCAACACCCACCTCACTACAACCTTCTTTCAGGTAGTTGAAGAGAGCGATATGGTCCCCCCTCGAGCCTCTTTTTCTCCAAGTTAAACAAACCCAGTTCCCTCAGTCATTCCTATGCTGCCTAGCTACCCCTGTGCTCTGCCCCTTGCAAGAGCCATCACAGCTCCTGCAAGAATAACAGTACAACACGGCAGCACTAATATCACAAACTAGCTTTTTGCCAAGTGAGGAAGAAGAGAGGAGTTTATTATACTGATCATCAACCACTGTCATTTCATGACAGCTTTTATTAACAATAACCTTCTATATTCTCTTGCTTGTGACTTTCTGACAATGCCTCTTTCAAGGATAACACCTTCTATGTGTAGCCTGAAGTTACAGAAATATTTTTACAAATAAATTTGATAATAAATTTTATCAACTGATTTGCAGGTTGGACGAGTATTTTAAAAACCCTTTATATCATGAGTTTGGAAGAAACAATCTAAGCTTAAGGTCTGGAAGGTCAGCTGTTTACATTCCTACTATGGAAGATCAAAGGAATTAAGATTTTGCATGGGTGGGACAGTGAATACGAAAAATTCAGCACCCTCTAGAGATACTAATGATTTTAGCAATGCAGCATCCAGGAAGACAAGTAGGAACGATGATCCTTGTTTAGTCTGGAAGACAACAGAAGAACACACATGCACAGAAAATCCAACAAGCACAGGAACCTACAGGAAGGAGAGAACTTAGTCCCTTGAATCAACCTTCTTTTATATCCTCAAAAGTCCCTGCAAGTCCACAATGATGAATCCCTCCAAAAAGAAATCAAGAGGGCAGGCTGGAGAAACAATAAGTTTTTCAGCAATTCCTAAAATCTAACCTTGCACATAATGGAGGTATGTAGGGTCTCCATGGAGCAACCCACACACTTAACTCTTCCCTCTGAGCTCCTACTAACTTAACTCCAGACTGCTTAGCAGTACAGACCAATCACTCTTCTCATTCCTGTTGGCTTCTCACTAGTGAAGCTTCATCTAGAGCTACCTATCAGCCAGGGGGATTTTACCAAGGAAAAGGCAGAATTTCTGCTATTGGCCATTAGCCTTTCCAGCAGGAACATCTGCAGTATAAGATTCAGCATGAGCAACCTTGCAAGAACCCATCCAGACAGTGTACGCAGTCTAAGGAATAAATACAGAAAAGGCCCAAAATGTAAAATAAAAGTTTGAAATAGATTAACTGTATTTTGAAATGGTTTTATGCATTATAATGTGCTACAATACCAGGAGTGTCCCTAGTTCAGCTGTAATTCTTTATGCAAAATTACTGGGGGAAAGCATGCAATTATCTATTATCAGTATTGATCTACTGAACAATATTTTTATAGATATAATTCTCTTTTTTTGATAATGAATGTTTTTTCTTCCCACAACTAGAATACCTTTCCATCCTTTTTATATCATTGACGATATTTCTACTGCCTGCATTAGAAGCAAGTCATCTTTGTTGGTAGAAAATGTCTAATGCACTTTAACAGCCACTGCCTTGATGTCCAATGGCAGATTTTCAAGGGCAGATATGAGTGGTCACAACCCGCTTGTTCTGCAAAGTAGGGTACCCATCTCTATAAATATGCTGTGAAATTACTGTACACAGATAACTCCATATGGCAGGGATGGTCTCACAAGTATAGCAACACCACAAACACTGTTACTTGCAAAGAATATATTTTTCTAAGTATTGAAGCAAGATTATCACCCACGGTGAGTCATCATATGGAAGTCTGCTTAGCGACGCTCCCAAGGACACTCTGTAATCAGAGCAAAGGTTAGTGGAACAGACCCACATTGCCATTGTCATTTGAGACAAAGGTTTTATCTGTGCAAATATCTTATTGCTCCACATTAACAGCATCACCACTTTAGACGGAAAACATTGTGTACTGTCTACAGATAAACCAAATATTGGCCTACCTTTCCCTTGAATATCACCTCCCTGGAGGTGACTGCATTTTCTGTGCCAAAAGAGCTAACTCAGTATACCCACTGCACAGCCAATTGCCTGCATGCAAATAATCCTGACGAAGCTTTGTCCAGTCTGCCTTTGAAAATTATTATTATTAACTAACATGCAGGTCAGAAAGTTCATTTAGATAAGTATGCCTTTCTGGGTCAGTCAGTCTTTCAGCCAGGAAACACCATCACTGGTTTAATGGTCTTTTATGATTTCCTGGAAGACCATCTTATCGCAGTTATAGTTTGTGAAAGACAGTGGACTTTCTACCTTCTGATATAAAAAGGATAACATAGCGCAGACTTCAGCCTGTTTAGACTAGGTAAAAGTAGCACACCATCTGTCCATCTACTTTTTTCCTATTATTTGAATTTTGGAAGCATGTATCAAGCTTTTCTTAATGAATATAAGAAAGTTTCTGCACTTTGTTTGACCCTGCTGAACTTTGCAACACTGTCTTCGCAACACCCCTGCTGAAAAAAGCCACTAAATCTTACAAACTATCTCTTTGTTGTCTCTTGCTTTTTCCCAGCCCCTCCTTCCAATCCTACCGAGCCAGTTGAGCTGCACTTTTCACCTCCTCTGTTGACATGAAATGAAGTAATCACATTTATTTGAATATTCACTGCAGATCTTGTCATCATCTTAGTTTATTAGCCAAGAAGATAGTGTTTCAAGAGCGAGTCTTAAAACTTTACAGCATGGATCCACTCACTCACTAAAAGCAAAATAAGTGAATTAAAACCTCAATTCATAAAGCAAATAAATGTCATGTAGACACACTACTGAAATCAAGCCATGAAAGCTAACGAGCCTGCAAAACGTAAGTACAGAGCCTGAAAATGGTCTTCAGAATTGGATCTTCAGAAAAACCCAGGTATCTCTATTAGGATGCTGCCACAGCCTGTCCCTCTGCAGAGCACAGACTGATTCACTCATTCACCACAGGGAAACAGGAAACCCACGGGCATGAACAGGAGCACTTCCAGCCCTGCACAGACAAGTTTGTGAAATATATACTACCTATGAATTCAAGGATGCATGCTTGTACAAAAGAAACCCCACAAATGAAGAAATAGCTACAGCCTTTGGGGTGCAGTAGATGTTTGTATCTGCTGTGTGATTGTTTACAACTTTTTTAACCATTTCCCCTGACGTATTATTGATCTTGGGATGTAAAAATTACTATACTTACCTAAATACACAAAAAAGAGACACGGATACACAATATTAGTATTTCCTTTGTTCTAAAGGCAAAATGCATAATATATGTATTTATATATAGTATATTCTGAAACTGTGGACTTTAATTTCTGTAAATTTAATTTACATTCTATATGTGAAATTATGGATATTATCTTTGGGTGAAATTTTTCTAACTTTCTCTGCCTGTCCAATTTAGTTGCTCTCAGTGGCATATCTGCATTTCTGCTTAGAGAAGATATGATTTAAAGCAAGCAAGAGGAAACCAAATTTTAAGCACCTTTGGGAGAGCACAAGACAAAGGGCATGACCTTGATTTGTATCTCTTCTGAGCACAGAGGATTCAGTCTTTAAGTCTGTCACTAAAGCACTTTCCTCAATTTCTAAATTTGCTGTTAAGATAAGGATAGGGAGCATGATGAGAGCCAGGGCTTTTCCCCCGCAATAAAAGAAGTGAGAGTGTCTTTCTAGCTGCTCTCTCTTTAATATTGTACTGAAGATCTGGGCAGAATCTGTATCTACAAGATCATTTCTGGAGTTCCTAAGGAGTTTTGAGGCCAAAACATCTCTTTTGAGTAGAGATTGGTGGAATTAAGGATCCAGGCATTTTAACAGAGCTCAAGGATGCTGTATACCTTCCCAGAAAAAGGATGAAAGGTTAAAAGCCATTGGCAGACAGCTTTGGAAAGAAAGGGTTATTTTTGTTCTAGAAAGATGGCATTGAGAACAGATCATTTTAAAAATGTCTCAATAGCCTGTTGAAGGTCTACAGTGCTTTGAAACTCCAGTTCTCCCTTCTGCTGAAAATCTGCTCTAACAAGACTGGTCTGAAAATGCACACGATGGACCACATAAATTGCTTGTCTCCTATAAAAACTCAAAAGGCTTTCCAGTTTCATTTTTTGGGGTTTAATCTTTTAAAAGCATGTTCAGATTATACTAATTTGATTTTAGTGACATTGTGTTCTGAAATAAATGGCCTGTGTGCACACACAGTATCACATGTGGAATTCCTTTTCAGTAATCCTCAAAGAGGCTTTTGATTTTACTTCTGATTCACCCAAAAAAATATAAAAAAATGCCAGTGAGCAAGTGAGATGCGCACAGGGATTTAGATGGCTCCAAGGCCACCACATACTTTTACATAGGAAACATATGGTTATGGGAAAACTCTCCATTTAGCTGTAAATGGGTTCCTTGAGGTGTTTTCACAGGATCTGATTCTCGGATGGACAAAAATCTAGCAAATCAAAGGCCAGTTGGAGGGAAATGGTATCTGACTTAATAAGCCAGCTCAGCTACACCATCCCAAGGGCAAATCCAAAGCCCACAGGCTGTGGGGACTGATCCCACTGGAGTCAGCAGGGGCTTAGTGGCACCCAAGGGAAAATCCTCATCCACCTTCCAGCACCATGGACATTCTTGAGAACAAAAAAGAGGCAAAATGCTTTTCATGGGCAGCAGCCACCAAGCTGTAAGGTATGTCTGTGTCTTCTTACAGTAGAGGAAACCTGTAGCAGTTGCAAAGTGCAGGTAGGTAGGGGAGGAGCTGGAAGAGGTCCATATGCTCCTGCATGAGTCTTAGTCTCACACAGTGCTGTGAGAAGGGCCATGCACTAAGTGCAGGGCAGAGAACGCCTCTCATCCCATGAGGCTGGGAAAGCTGGACGTCTCCTGTGTCCCATCAGAGCTGCTCCCTGCCCAGCACTGCCATTCACGCCCTGAAAACAAGGGGAAAGCTCCAGCTATTGTCCAGGTCCTGAAAGTCTATTATCAGAGAATAATAAGCCTGAAATGCAACAGGTTTTTGGTGAAGGAAGCTTCACGTGACTCATCCATCACAAGTTTTATTATTGCTTCAGACCCTACTGCAGTTTTACAACCAGATGTTTTAGGGACCTTGCATTTTCACCGTGAAATATTCCCTCTACCATGTTTAAAGCTGACAAGCAAGTAGCTGTAAAGTCAGTCATAATAGTCAAAGCTGGCAAGTTTTCCCTCAACACAATAAAAAGATCTGTTATTAGTACTTTGTGATTAATGATTGTATTTTACAAATGTAAATTAATAAGTATAATATACTCTCAGTATTTTATTGCAGCTTTTATGATACGACAGGCAAACCTATGAAAACATA
>JAVHNF010071158.1:28897-39523 GCA_034783455.1 Micropsitta finschii | reverse complement strand
TGGTTGGGTGGGAAGACAGTGCTGACAACAGTAACAGTTTATATGCAGCCATTCTTATGTCAAAATCCAAGACCTGTTTTTAAAATATATTTCACAGACAAAGGCTGTTTACATTGAAGCCACTTGCAAGATCTATAGAATTTATTTAGTGACAGGGTATCAGTAATTGCTATGCTTCTTAATGTAGTTGCTTGGTAATGTATTGTATTGAAATAATGAGGTTTTTATTTTAGATAGTACTTTTATGCCAGCCTCAGTATAATGTGAACTGAAAATATAAAGTTATGTGAATAAATCAGAGATGCTGCCAAGTAAATTCAAGTAAAGTAAATCCCTTGTTCTGATCTCATTATTTCAGTTTTTGCTTTGAAATGCATGGATATAATTGCTTTAGATTAAGGTATTTTTGTTAAAACATGAATTGATAGTTTTGTTTGGGGCATTTGAACAAATTTAAAGTAAATAAAAGCAGTGTGTGGTTTTGGGAGGCAGTAACAAGTTGTTCAAGACAATATAGCGTCCTGTTTTAGATGAAAAAAGGTCAGAAATGCACTTCATTAGGTACATGCAGAGTACTGAGCTGTCACAAGTATAAGCAATGTTTATAGAAATGTGTACAGAAATTTTCTCAATGGACAGCTACAATGTCCAATGTACAAGTAGCTGTTTAGTGTACTGAGTAGGAGCAAAGCATGGGCCAGAGGAGTTACAGGTAGGAGGTAAAGCCAGTGCTTCCATGTAAGTGAGGCACAATGCCTGGCTTTTGTCAAGGTTCATCTTGTGGTTCTCACAAATAAAACCTTTTATCGGTGTTAACAAGCTAAAATTCCTTTTTCTTTTAAAATAAAAATTCCTGTTTAAATTCCTATTAAAAATAAAATTGCTATTTCTTTTCCAGTCTTTAACAGCCTGACACATGGTTTCAGTGGAATAATTTTACACCTTTTCTGGAACACATTATAGTCTGGATATAAATTCGGTACTGGACAAGTTACCTTATAGAGGAAAATGGTGTCTAGTAGGACAGTTTGGAATTGATGAATGACATCACCCTGAGCAATTAGACTAGCTGCACAGCTGTGCTGATAGCATGCAGCTGACTGCTTTAAATTGATGGTTGTGCCATTAAAGTGTAATGATAACAACAGAGACCACAGGAGATGGCTAAAGGTTTTTCAGACGATACGATGAGAGAAGACATAAATGTTTATTGCAGTGCTAGTGCCTTGTGCTTTCCAAAGAACACAGCAATAATTTCTCTTCTTTCCATCTGATGTTGTTTTCAGTGGTATGTTAAAAAGCATAAATAACTTGTCACTATTTTGTTAGTAAGAATTATGAATGTTTGCCCTGTTTCACCATTTTAAAAGCACTGAAGTATTCAAAATCTAAGTCCAGGCAACTGGCTAAATTGCTTTGCTGTGCAGAGGCTGACACAGGCAAGTAATGTAATGAACAGGTACAGCTGCAGTGCTCACTATATTGCCTGATTTATGAAACTGGGCATCTTACATTAGGGAGAAAGAAGACTGGACTGCCATGCACACAGCTGTGGGCTGGAGCAGTTATCAAACTGCAGCTGAAGTGACATGAATGAGGCCCAAAAGGACTGTGGTTCATATGAACACATACTTCAGCAGAGCAAGTCCTGTTTTCAGCAGTTTACAAATTCAGGAAAAGACATACTGTGGGATATTACTTGGATTATAATATACTCCAGAAGTGAAGGGAATCTAGAGAAAAGACTGAATGCAGAAACATCAATGTTGCTGGTAACTTTCTCCCCAGAGTCCTCTTGACATACTAACCAAACTCCTTATCCAGCCTTAGTCAATAACTATGATCATGTCTGAAACATATTTTGAGGGGGCAGAGAAAAACCCTCTTTGCTACAAGAGATATAGCATGGCTTGTGCTCAGCATAGAGTGGGACTGTCCTGTGAGTTGTGTAGGTTTTATGAGTAAAGATTACCCATGTTTGACTCATGTGCAATGATTTCTTCTATAATTTCTTCAAGAAATTGAATGTTCTCTGTGAAAGCCAATTGCCCTCAGTCCTGCTGACAGAGGAAATACTGACAATTTTGGCAGAAAGAAGGGCGAAACTGATTTCCATGGGAAAACGTAAAGAAACAAAAAAGGACTCTAACTTTTCCTCCCCGTATATCTTATAAGCCACAGTATAATGTAGAAGTTAAAACTGTCATAAGTCCAATGCTGTTATGGGACTGTATAACATTTTGGTGTACCTTACAATTGCTTCAAGACCTTCAGGACCATGCTATAGTAATCGTACTTAGTTTTGACTTGATGTTCATACCTTCTGTGAGCTTCTGAGGGTCGGAAGCCCTGTGAGTGGGTAATGTCCTCAGATGATTAGAGCCATCCCATAAGACTCCTGCTGAGCAGAGCTACCCCATGGAGAGGAAAAAAGCCTTCCCTCAGCACCTGAAAGAAAGGAAGCTCTGCCCTCCTTGAGGCATTTTCTTTAATTTGCTTGAGAACCATGTAAACTGTGGCAAATATCCGTGATGTTTGGAAGGGGAGGTGCAGGCTGCCTCTTCTGGTCACGGATAGTATAAGGTAATGCTGCAGGTTGTAGTGGTGGAGGAAATCCTGGACAGAAGTGAGCAGCCAGGCAGACTCTCTCTTCTGTGCTGATGGTTTGTTTCGTTTTGTTTTTTACCCAGGCTTGTGTGCCCTGATGCCATTTTACAGATCTTAGAAAATGCTGCAAGATGCCATCGTGTAAAGTAGCAGTCCAGGAGGGGAGCAGTGGAGTGGCTAACAGACCTGTGAGCTCATGTGCATAATAGGAGAAGCTTTTACAAATGTTAAAAGAATTAACCAAAATAGAAACATACATGCAAGTTTGAGTGCTGTGAAACCTATCTGATTTGAGAGAGCAGCCTGCTGCTGATGTGGACTCCTATATGTATTTCATAACTGTTTCAAGATGTGAGACATCAGTTCACAGTTAAGGTATAGAAGTAGGATGGAAGGAGGCTGAACCAAGATGCAACTTTCTAGGTTTAAACATGATCACAGCACCAGCGGCTAACCCACTTGCAGTGGTAGTAGTCACTTGGCAGAGACAGATATTGTGGGCAATTACTTGACAGCACTGGAGTATCTTCTGTGATAGCTTTTTGGCTCTGTGGAGAGAGCTGCTGCTTGGGAGGAGTTGTCTCTGGTCTATGTGTAAGATGTATATAAACTTCTATCAGACTGTGGATAATTTCTGTGCTTAGTCTTGCACTGTACTTTTAGTTGGTTGTAATTTCAAACTCTGTGTTGGCTAGATTTCTTATTGCACTTGTATAGCTTTATAGGTTTTGCTTGGGTTGGGTTTCCTTGGAGTGTTGGCTTGTTTGGTTCCCCACCCCCACCTCAAATCTGCCTCAGTTAGAAGCTGGGGCATACCAGTGTATTCATCACAAACTGTAATGGCAGCTCTGACCTTTGGTAGCAAATTCTAAATTTACTCATGATGTGACAGCACAGAGTTAAAAAGCTAGGGTTTTGTTGTTGTTGTTGGGTTCCCCTCCCCTGTGCCATTCTGTAGTGCATTCAGATTTGTTAACCTGAAAAATTCTGCAGTACTTTGGATGAGTGACATAAGTGACAGTTCTTGCTATGTTGTAGGCATTCATGCCTCATGAACAGAGGCAGGGTTTGGCTTCACTGTGCAGTCAGGAGAAGACTGATTTCATGGTATTGCATCAGAAGATATACTTGAAAGGAAAAAGGTTATTAGTGCAACACTGACTGTGATAACAGTTGTAGAAAGTGATGTATTATGCTAAAAAGTAATTCCCTACATTCACTTACAAGAGGTAACTGGGACTCATCTTGTTACCTGAGGTCTAGATGATTCCAATTAATTTATTTTCTGTGGGAACCTTCAACTGTTTCTATCACATACCTGGCTTGTCAAGTATTTTTATCTCCTTTGCTGTTCACTGTGGTTGCATGTGCTGAATCATCACCTTTATGTGCTTAGAATACTTTCTACTGCCATGGTTACTGGCCTGTTCTGGTTTGCTCCTCAGTCACTGCCATAGCACCCAGCCCATGGCTTTGTCTATATAATGGTTAGGAAATACTTGAAGCACAATCTGATATATTTTGTTCTTGCACATACTTGGCAGAGGCTTGTTAATTACTATCCAAAATGTTTCTTGAAATTATGCAAAGGTTAGTTGTTGCTGAATATTGTTCTCTGGACTATTTTTTGTGACCTTGGTTGACTTTCTTGTGTACTTCTGAACAAGGAAAGGAAAAAGAGGAATTCAGTGGTACATTGAGTGAATCGGTAAAGGTCATTCTCTTGTTTTGCTTAGGTTCCTAGCCATAAGAGACTTTGGAGAACATGGCCCTGTCTCAGATCTTCTTGTTGCCCTTTAAGTTTTTACTGGTCATTTGGCTTTCTTTTGGCAAAAGTAATGGATATGTCCATGGTCCTTTGTACAGCCCTTTGTATTTACAAATTCTGTGTTAATGAGTTAAATATTTTTGCTATTTTGGTATGGTCTTAAGGTGGTAAAAGATTATTTTCATTTTCATTGAAATCAAAAGAGATCACAAGGGAAACCCTTCCAGTGACAGACCCCAGCCTTTGCAAACCTCCCAAACACTGCAGGTGGTACTAAACCAAAACTTAAGCTAACTTGTAGTGCTAGATAAACAGCTGATAATAAAATCCAGATGTCAGGCTAAACTGTATTTGAGGATATGGCAGTGGAATAAGTGATGGGAGTAATTAGATGGACAACAGGGTGGGTTTTGTCTGTTATTAGTGTTAGAACTGGCAACATAGGGTTATGAAGTGCATCGCTTAGGAACATCTTTTGGCTGAAGTTTAACAGAATATGACAAGTAAAATTGTGCAATAATTTACTTGAAAAACAAAAGCTCATTTCTTGGCCTATATGGTGACCCCATGACCAAAACTTTCCATACGTGTAGATATTTCATCTGCCAGGCACAAAGCAAATGTTTGGAAAAGAGAAATGCACAAGCAGTTCCTGTGTGTGGTTAATTTTAAGTTGATTGGGACTAGCTGTCTTCATGGTTAATCTTAGGGTGGTAGAGTTAAAAAGCTAATTGTAGCTCAGTTAATGTCCTGGTTTATATGATGAACTGATGATTTTTTTGGACACGGTTATTCCCTGTAAGCTTGAGAATTTAAAGATGAGGTGAAAATTTATTATATATATTCATAAATATGTACATTTGCAATAGCGAGAGGGATTCTTGCCTGGAAACTTCTGTGCCTGAAGAGAACAAAATTATCTTCAGGATATTTCGGAATAAGAGAAGCCTCTGGCATTGAGATATGTAGATAGAAAACTTCTGAGAAAGAATGCTTATACTATAGGCAGTACAGTGCAAAACAGGAGGTAGAGGTTTGAACCCCCGTTTTAGTTGTGAGATGTTTAACGAAGAGAAAGGTTCCAGGAGAAGGCCTGTACTTGCAGTCTTACTATGTTTATAGACTTATTTTGTCTGCCTAGGCAGCGTGAAAATGTTTTGAAAAACAAAGCTACTGTAAGTTTACTACTAACTTAGATATTAATGTTCCTCATAACTTCACTGAATCAAGGAATAGATGAGGTTGGAAGGGACCTCTTGGGACATCATGTAGTCCAACACCTTTGCTCAAAGCCAGTCAGTAAGATCAGGCTGGTCAGGACATTTTCCAATGAGATTTTAACTATCTCTAAGAATGGAGGTTATATAGCCTCTCTGGGAAGCCTACTCCAGCGCATGACCTTCACCACTGTTTGTTTTATGTTTAATTGGATTTTCCAGTACCTCATTTTGTGCCTGTTGTGTGGATATCTGGACCTCCATGGGCTGCAGGGGAATCTCTGCTCTGGTTCCTGGAGCATCTTCTCCTCTTCTGCTGCACTGACCTTGGTGTCTGCAGAGCTCCTGTTCTCACAATAAACATGCTATTCCAGAGGTGCTACCACTGCCATTGATGGACTTAAACTTTGCCAGTGGCACATCTGTCTTAGAGCTGGCTGGCATTGACTTTATCGGACATAGGGGGAGTTTCTGGCAGCTTCTCATGGAAGCCACCTCTAGCCCTGCTGCTACCCACACCTTACCATACAAACCCAATACAATTGATAAGATCCTTCTGAGTCTTTTTCAAGCTAATCTGGAGATAACTATTCTCAGCTCTCATCTTCTGTTTGTATGTCAGATGCTCAAATCTCTTGATCCACTTTGTGGTCCTTCAATGCATTTTTTACAGTATGCCCATGATTCTTGCAGTGGGGAGCCCAGATCTGCATCCAGCACTCAAGATTCAGCCTTAAACCAGTGCTGGACAGAAGGTAAGGACCACCCCCTTCTAAATCTACCAGTAGCACTTTTGCTAATGTGGTCCAAGATGCTATTAGCTGCCTTTGTCATGAGTGTGCATGGTTGGCACTCACGGTCAACTTGATGACCACCAGGACCTTCAGGGCCTTTTCTGCAAAGCTGCTTTCCAGCTGGTTGCTCCCCAACCTCTACTGCTACATGCAATTATTTTCTACCTTGGTGCGGGACTTTGCACTTCCCCTTGTTGAACGTCATGAAGCTCTTGTCAGCCTGCTTCATCACCTTACCCTTCATACTTCTGGACTGATGCGTTGTCTCTGTAGTATATATCAGGGTGTTTAAAGCCCCCATGAGGACCAGTGTGTGTTTAAGAAAAACAAACTTTCTTCCCTGTCTCAAATGGCACAGGATCATGATGATGGATTGTGCTGAACATGGCCGTTCATTCAAAATCTAGAAATCAAGTACCTAGGCAATGCAGTAAGTGTACATTTACTTTCCATGTATGGCTATGGATAGTCAGAAAACTAAGGTTATCCATCAGGAACTTGCTTCAGTATTTAGCTACTTCAGTCTGGAATTCCATCAGTCTACTGTGGTAATCTGGTATTGTGGAATATATATTGAGTGTTGTTCAGGCCACAGAGGTTTAAATCTACTTTGATGTCTAGAACAGGAAGATACATTGTTTTTGTTTGTTTCCATGGGTATTGTGGCTGGAAGATGCATGTGCTCATTACAGTGAGCTTAGCACAATGTGGAGTCTTTGAGAGGAATTTAAGCACAATGTCCTAGACCTGAGAGGTGGTTACAGTATTCCTTTATTACAGTATTTCCTTATTACAGTAGCATAATGCTCCTGTGTTAGGATACTTGTTATATATTCCTGTGTTAGGATAATTCAATGTAGAAAGGACATCAGGAGCATATCCAGTCTAACCTTCTGCTCTGTGGGGAGTGAAGCAGGAAATCGAAGGTATAAATAGTGGAATGGGAGAATTCAAAAGTAATTACAAACAATTTGGGCAAAATACAGGAGTATTTAGATAAAACTTTCATTCCTTGCTTTATATGTGAAAGCAGGTGTTTCATCTATGTATCCAACACAGATAAATACACTATCCAACACAGCTTGGTTACAGGGGAGATGATAGTGATGGAAGAAGAGTTCTCTAACTCCACAGAAGCTTCCATGAGAGCTTGGAGCTTAAGTCAAAGGTTGGTTTCCTCCTTTGCTATTGGCAGCTGGAGTATCTTTCTTTTTTTGTTGAAAACAATTTATTCCACTCTTTCCACAAAAATATTTTGAATAAGGGAAGGTTTAAGGACTGAGAAACACTTTTTCTTAGGCAAATTAATTTGAAAAAAAAAAAAACCAAAATAGAGAAAGTCTTATTTTCTGACCTACCTTAATGTAGATATGTATAAAGAAGGTAACTTACTAATCATTCTTACTAGTACATGCTGCCACCTCACACTTGCAGCTTCTGTGTGTTCAATTTCCTTACAGTTTGCAGCTTGTTTAGTTTCTGGAACGTACTATTTCTTGTCATCTCTTTTTAAGCTACAATGCCCTATATGTAAAACATCTAGGTAAAAGTCGGCACCCTGAATGCAATTACTTGGGGGGAGCTGTGCATTTTGCTGTAGTACTTGTGGCAAAATGACAGAATGTGCAACCAGGTTAGTAGGTGAAATATAACCGTGCCAAATATTTCCTTTAGGAAAGTTTATTTTAACTTTCTTTTAACACATAATTAGGCCATCTCAGCAAGCCATGCACTTTCCTAATGCAATTATGAGAAGGCTGTTTGGTTAAATTGCTAGTGGCTGTCTAGACATCTTACTGGAATCTCCTGAGTTGGCATTTAATTAAAGGAAGGGAATTTCTATGGTTCTAGACAGAAGCGTTTGGCTCGAATGTTGTCTTGTTGAAGGCGTGGTTTTGGGGAAGAACTTACAGTTCTTATCGGGTTAGCAGAAGATACCTGCTTTTGGGAATTAGATACTGAATAGAAGAGAGGAACTGCAGCTGTAAAGAATACCACTTTTGTTACCACTTTAGGGATGATTGTGTTCCTGAAAAGAAGTTAGGGCTGCACTAACACGGCTTACCAATAAATGAGAACTTTAGGGAAATGTTCACAGTTCTCTGTTGCTGTCCATGATTATCCCTCTGCTTTTGCCTCAGCAGTGTCCACAGTTGTTTAGATTTTAACCCTTCAATTTTTATTTATTTATTTTTAGGGCATAAACCATAATGTTTAATAAAAGCAACCTTTTCGAATCTTACAGTACAGTTCACAATGAGTTATCCTCTGTGAGCTGTTATTCTCCATCTGCTTGTATATCTGGGACCTCTTAGCAATTAAGCTAGCATTCATGTTATCTGCTCTGTTCATTTCCCCACTCTTGGCTTGCCATATTTAAAAGTTAGGCCTTTGGAAGCAGGAGTACTGCAGGAGTCCTCACCCTGCTGTTGCAGTGTCAAGCTCAGAGGATCCTGATTCAACTTGGGCACTCAAAATTCTACCTGTCAAATGTAATTACTGAGATTATTTCTGTAAGGGGGGGTCCCTTGACTAAATGGGAAGTTAACAATGTTGAATATTTTCTTGATTTGTGTCTTAAAAAAGGAAATGTTGGCTGCTACTTTTTTGAGACTAGAAGTGAAATTAAATACTATGTTAAGTATTAGCAGATGCTATAGAGGTGAACAGAATAGTAAAGGAACCTCTTACGGACAAAAGGTGGTTGTGGTGCAAATTCTGTATGAGCAGCCAGTATCAGTGGAAGTATATGTGGGCAAAGGCTCTAGATGTTGAGTCCTACCTTAAATGAGAGCTACCCGAGCTGGGAGGAGCTGGCTGCGATGTGCCTCCAACTTGGTACAATGCTAAACTATGACCCAGCTGCTGTGATAGGAGAGGGAAAGTAAACAGGGCTGGCGGAGGCATCAGAAGTTGAACTTCATGAACTCCTACCAGATGGAGTTACACTAGCAATTAATTCGGTGCAATTAGTTGCACAGAACTGAGTTGGAAATTATTGCATGATAGATCAAACCACTGGCAATAGCAAAACAGGATTGCAGAACTCCAAACATCTTTCCAAGTGTTATGCGCTCTCTTTCCAATGAAATTAACAGAAATAATATAAAAGGGGTGCTTGGATTCCTGTTGGATCACTGCAATGAGTAATTGGGGTACAGCTTCTGGATATACCTGCTCAAAAGTAAACTGAGAGTGCTGAGAGGCGAGAGATGACCTAGACTGGAAACAGTTCTTTTGCTTCTATTTTCTCAAAACCTTCTACTCTTGGCCACATCTTGCTGTTTCTCTTGGCAAACATACATCTCTAGCTTCTGTTCAGGGAATGCCAGGGCTTGCTGTTGCTACAAAACCTTCCATTTTAATCTGTAAACCTATATATTTTCTGATTAATGTTTCCATCAAGCTTAGTCCTGGGTAAACATTGTGTAATGTTAGCATTCACCACTGAACCTGCACAATCCCCTTAAAAAATACTGAAAATAACCCCAATCAAAACTGCTTCCAGTCTGGAATGAATATTACAGACACAGAAAAGATCTCATATGTAAAAGAGAATAATTTCTCTCTCTCTTTCAGAAACTAGTGATCTATTTGCAAGTAGATAGTTTACTTTTTAGTGCATTATTGTCTGATTAGTCAGGTGTTGATGCAATGAAACTTAACAGTTGTGATTTTACTGAGTAGGTATCTTCTTAGATTGGCATTTATAGAAAACAGGTGGTTATTCTTATTGTAAAACAGAACCTTTATGTGTCTATCTTCATAATCCTATATTCATTACCACCAGCCATCACTTTAGATGAGACAGCACTGTTCTCTTTTGGAACTGGCATTAATTAGACATCACAGATCGGTTACTAAAGAAGTATACAAGGTTTATGAAACACCATTTTAGGAGTTGCTCCAAACAGAGAAGAGATCATGCAAGTTACTGTTTCCAAAGCAAATTGTGGAAATGTAGGATGGGCTTAATTTCTGTTGGCAAGAAGGCCTGACTGGAAGACTTCAGTCTCTGGAAGAGTGGCAGAAGAAGAGATTCCATCCTGAGAGGTGCTAAGCTCCTGTTGCTGTTGCCAGAATAGTGAAGAAGGCACAAGTCATCCCATGTGACCCAGGGAACTTGAGCAGCAGCACAGGACAGGGGCCAGGTTGCTTTCAACTAGAGGAACCTCCTGTATGTAAACAAGGTTTAGTAACAAAGTGTCGAATCCAGGAAATTACTTCTGGTGAGGAGATA
>JAVHNF010071153.1:33990-45970 GCA_034783455.1 Micropsitta finschii | reverse complement strand
TGCGGCCTGCGGGCCCGCCTCCCTCCCCCCCGCCGCCGTGAGACGAGCGGCGCCGGGCCCGGCCCCGCCCTTCGCCGGGGAGGGAGCCGGGAGTGGGGGGGGTCCTGCCCTGCCCTTTTGTGCGGCCCCTGTCAGCGCCGCGCCCGCTCTTCCTCGCCCGGCACGGCCCGGCCGCGGCCCCTTCAAACTTGTTTACGGCGGGGTCGGGGCCGCGCCCGCCGGCGGGGAGCGGCCCGACTGTCACTGCCCATCCGCCGCTGCGGGAGGGGAGCCCGGCCCGGCTCACCTGCCCTCGGCCCGCCGCCGTGAGGGGAGGCGGCAGCGAGGGAGGCAGAGGAGGGAGGGAGGCCGCGGAGCCGGCGGCGCGCCCGCCCCGTGCCCCGGCGGGAGGAGAAGCGGGGGGAGGCTCGAGGAGGGATGAAGGGAGCGCGGCGGCGGGGCCGGCAGAAAGTTGTGGATCGGGGTGCCGGATTGACACCATGGATCCGGAGCGCGGCCGCGGGGGTTTAAAAGGATGTGTGACTGCTTTTCTCTTCTTCCTCCACCCCCACCTCCCCTTTTTTACCTCCTTCTCCTCTCTTGTTCGCGTTTGTTGTTATGCAGGCTTCTTGCAATCGAATATTTGGATTTTTTGAAAAAGAAGTCCCCGATGCCCTTTCATCTTGAATAATTTTCTCCATTTCAAAATACACATTTTCATCCTTTTTTCTTTCCCTACCGAAAAAGCGAGGTCTTTTCTGAGGGTCCCAACACACACATAAGCACCAGCTCTAGGCCGGTAATTTGGTGGGTGTCTGCAAAGATAGTTACATAGCTTTGACACCAGCAGACTATGAACTTCCAAAGTAATCTTAAAAATCTTGAACCAGAGCACTGGTATGTCTCTGCTTGTTTGGCCTCTTGCTTTTAACTGGGCACAAATCCTCATTTTATTTTTAAGTATGCAAATATGGCCATAATCTGCTGGGGACTGCTCAGTGTAGGTAATCTGTAATAACATTCACAGATTCACTTCGGTTCCTTGTGTGCAGAGTTAAACCTCTTATTGTCAGTTAGCCCAGCATCCTAGTTCATTATCAGGGATTTGAAGCACCTTTTTTGGTTACACCAGGAGCTGTTACTGCTGCCGTGTATATTTTTGGCCTCATCTGAATGTATAAATTTCTGCAGTACAAAAGCATGCTCTAGATGCTTGTGAACTCCAGATTGATGTGAACAATTAACTGGTTTTAAGCATAAAGTGATTCAAGGGCTTCAGTACGTTGCTGAGAAACTCAGGCTTCTACACACAAGTGATGGTTTTTCTTTCCAACCAATTACTGATGTTTCTAGATACAGTTTATGGCATTTTATTTTGATTCTAGCTCTGCTATGTTAGGAACATTTTATTGGCTTCCACCTCTGCTTGAACTGGATTTATTTTACCTCTGTCTCCTTTTCTCATCTCCTCTTACCTCGACTGCTGGGGATCACCTGTTCTAGTCCTTTCTGAACTCTCTACTTGCAGCGTATCATCTTGTCTTGCTCTCGCTCCCTGCTGCTCTCTCCTCATGTCTCTGAATCCTCCAGTGGAGCTGTTCTGCAGCTCAGTATTTAACCAGACAGCAATGAGGAGTAAATGTGAGAGGGGGGGGAGAAGAAATGGGAGCAAAAAGGCCGTTTCAAAGCTGTTGAAGATCTTGGGGTGAAATGCAGGAATTTTGTTTGTTCGTTATGCTGCTCTTTGGGAAAATCTTGGGTAGGTGAAAATGTTTGTGTTACCTACAGACTCAAGGAAATCACTACCTTATTAAAGTTCTTAGCAACCCTATGTGCTAAAACCTAAAACAAACAGCACCACCACCCCCTGCCACCTCCATTTATACACACCCTGTTCCACTTCCCTAAAGCCATTTAAACTGCTAGCTCCTGGAGAAGTTGTTTTCTCCTCTATCCCTTTCATATCTCTTCCTCGTACTTAAATTTGATATATGTTTTGTTTCTCCAAAAGATTTCCCTTGTGAAAGTCCCTCTCTGTGTGTTTTAACAAAGGATACTGTGAACTCTATTAAACACAGAGTTGACTTGGATGTTTTTGGAGGTAAAGTACAAAACCATTTCTTAAAAAAATAAAGTCCAAAGTGTAACAATGCTTTGTGACTTTTATCTTGATGGCACTATGTCATAAATAGTTTCCACCTCAAATTGATCAGCTTTATGAGGTCTAGGGACCTGCCCTGTTCCTAGTGTGAATGCTGCTTAAATTGTTGTGTCATGTAAATGTGTTGTTACCTTTTTGATATGATTTTCATAGAAATGTAAAAGGTTTATTGCACAAGCCTAGGATGTTCAGCTGAAATTATGCTGTGGTCATCACCTCGTGCCCCAGATACATCTCTCTTGTCTTTTCAAACAGTTTTGGCATTGTTCCTTGAGAGTTGGAATTTGACCTGTCAAATGGTGTAACATTCTGGTTCACCTTGGGCCTTCGTAGAAGTCTTTAAGAATTTGTTACTGTCATAAATACTGATAGATAAATATGGCAAAGCAGAGCATGAAAACCCCTTCTGTTACTTTTGAGTTCTGAAAGTAAATCTGAGGTGTGTGGGATTCTCTGTTAGCATAATTCCCTGAGAAGTAATTCTAGCATCGGACAGTGCAGTAGTCAGAAAAAATAAAGCTTGTGGTTTGAACTAGCTCATTTAGCAATAAAAATGGCTTAAGTAATTCACTTCACTTTCCCCTCTTGCTTCTGCAATAGGCTGCTCTTTTGTACTGTGACTTCATGACAGTTTGTGCTGTCAAAGGAAGCAAGAACATAAGAGGGCTGAAGGAGCACCTTTGCACACAGGGAGACAATCCAGCTGTGCTAGCAAAAAAAAATAATTTCTTGGAAGGAGTAGAATAATTTTTTGCTAGTATAGTTCCCTTAGCTGGCTGGCTGTTGGGTGAGGCAAATACCAATGCTAGCACAAGGAAGAGGGTGAGGATGCATAGCTGGTGGAAAGAAAAAGAGCAAAGATACAGCTCATCTTGAACCCTCACAAAGTTGCAACTTTGGTTGTGTCAGTGCAGCTTTTTGTGGGAGGTAGCTAAGGGAACTGATTTGGCGTAAACCTTCCTCCCTTGTCATGCATTTCAAGCCCATTTTTTGGGGGAGGAGGGAAGGGTTGTGGCTTGTGAAGGACAAGTCTCTGAGCGGTTCTGTTGAAGCTGTGATGCAATCGAGGGAGCAGCATGCTATGCCCCGAGGTGGAGGGAAGTGTAGGGAAGGAGTGTCTGAGTTCTCTTTGCAATGAGATGCATCCAGCTGTCGAACCACAGCATAGGAGGATAGCCAGAAGTGGTACACAGGGTCTTGATGCCCTGGCAGGACTTTGATTTTAGAGACCCAATATGCCACGTGGTAACTATTGGATGCTGACGTGTTCTCTGTACCAGTCTTGAGTGTTAGCGTCTTTCTCAGTGGCCAAAAGCAGATACCTGGAGACAAATGTATGTGATGATTTTATTTTTTATAATTCCCTCCCTCCCAGCCTCCAGTCACCTGCTGTTCAGGCACTTGCTGAAGTGGAAATGGATGGTGAGATCAGATCAGCTAAGAAATGGGGAGTTTGAGGGAGAAGACATCCCTAAACCCCTGCTGACACCTTTTCTACAGGCAGTCACAGCATTGCAATGCTGTGTGGTTACTGGGGTGGTAGATTGAGGTGGTTGCATGTGTTTCTACTCGCTGGTGATGCTTGGCCCTTTGTTAATTATTAGCCATGCTCTTGGATACTCCCTGACTGAATTACAGCCTGGGTTGGGGAGCTGGGGGCAGGGAAGGAATGTATTAGTTCTCTTCACCAGTGTTCCTAGTTTTGGAATCAAAATGATGATTTAAAGGGAAAACCTCTTAACATTCACATAGGATTTCCAGTCATCTTAAGCTCTGTTGGTGCTTCACTGAGATGCTGCTTAGCTGTTGATTTTGCTCTTAAGCTGTCAAAATAAGAAGCAATTTTTTTTTGTTTGTTTTTGGTTTTTTTGTTTGTTTTTTTTTGTTAAACGATTGTTGCTGGGGAAATACTACAACCTGAGTGCCTGATCTGTTTCTGTGTACTCATTTGTTGAATAGTGGTGGTCTTTCTTGACCTTGGGTACTTGGGACTAAAGTGTGGATCCTGGGGAAGAAACATGATACATCAGGAAGTATTAGAAACTAATCAAAAGAAGGTGTCTAACAGTTGAATAATTCTGAAATCTTTATTACATTTTCTTATCTTGATTATTGCTTGGGTATAGTTCCAGCCTGTATGTGATATGAATTAGCGACTGCTTCCAAACAGCAGTGTTATCTCCTTGGTTTGGAAGTAGGTTTGTCTCCAAGCGTTTAACAGTTCTAGTTCAAAGGACAGATTGTATTTCTTTGTTGCAAAATGAGAAAGCTTGTAGCCCTGATGTTGATACAAAACAATAATAAAAAGCAAGTTTAAGTGCTAAAGTAAAAGTTTAAATGTAGAGCTATTCTAAACTGGTATCTGTTTTACATACGCCCCCAGCCATGTTCCCAGCATATGTGCCAGTGGTACTATTTGCCTTATTTCAACTTGCATTTAATGTGCATGCAGCTTGCAGCTTTTTTTTTTTTTTTTAGTTAGTATAAGCCCATTGTACGGCAACTTTACACTATAGTAGCTGAACGCTTCTTCAAGAAGATCTATCCACAAGCAAACACTTTTGCCTGTTGGCAGGATAAATATAGGGAGGGAGAATTACTCTTTTATGGCAAAGTTGTGCCAGGGAAAGAAAAATTGTCAGCTGTCATTTAGAAATGAAAATCTTTAGTTGTAAGGAATGAAATTTACAGCTTGATGCTTAGGTTCACTTTAAGATGTGCATGGAAGGATGGTATTTATCTGAAGAACAGTAGAAGTTGAACTGCAGGGATGAGTCTAGATTTGTCTCAAAGATCTCTTTAGTTTCACTGTAAATCACTTCACATTTACCCTTGTTTCCCTGTTTGCAAGTGAAGAATAGCTTCTACCCTGCCAGAGGTGATGTCAATAAAACAAAAGCATGCTCAAAAAAATCTTGATAATCACTTTCTGTTAGAGCATCTTGAGTTCTGCTGGTGCCTGCGACATGAAATTTTGGACAATGCCAAATCATTTGTCTTGTTTTGTATTTCAACAAAAATCTATTTTAACTTGTGTGAAGTAATAACCATCTCTGTAGGGAGGGAAGGTTCCTTCCTGGGACATACTCATCCTGCAGGAAGTGTTGGGGGTTTTGACTTAATTTTTAACTAAGAGCTAATGATATTCAGAGTTCACCCACTTTTAATAGAACGTCTCCAAATGAATTACAGTAATCCATTTTGTACATGCAGGAAATAGTCCAAATTCACCTAGATAAAATCTTTGTAGGTTTTATATTGATATATATATATATATATACACACTACAGATTCACACAGAGTTTTAAAAGAGTACCCAAGGGACAGTTCCAAATTTTCAAGCCATTTTTTGACAGTTTGTGCCATATATTGATGACAATCCAAACACTGTTATGTACAGAAATAAAGTAACTGCACTTTAAGAACTGATGATATAGAATCCGAGTTCTTGTGCTCAGTTGTCTAAATCTTTATTGCATAGTACTTAAATGGCTTAATGCTCTGCCATCTTAGGCTGTCTTACACCCAGACAAGTACTGTCATGTGTTTTGGGTTTTTCTTGTCTGAGAACTTATGTTCTTTCATGGCTAATGTAAAATAACAATGAGAATACTTCCTAAAACTCAGTCTAGGCAAGGTTTGAGGAAAACCAGGCATTAAATAAGGTTAAAGAAAGGTAACCCTGTCATACCGATTTTGGTGAAGGGGACAGTAATGCAGTATTTTACAGGGGATTTTCTAGTCTTCTTCCTCACCCTCCTATATGTACATGATTTCACCCTTAAGAAGATGAAGCTTTTGTTCTTGAAGGTTACTGAGATGAGTATTTCTCATTCTCTGAGAAATACAAAACTTTTGGGATTTTCTGAGGTCAGGCTTGGATGAGATGGGCTGAGCCAGTCTGTGTTCCACCCCTAGCAAAAAGGGTGGTAGTGCTTGTTTTGACTAAACTGACAGAAGACTGCAAAACCAGCTAATCTTCTGGTGATGTTTAGTAACCTGAGTCATCCTAATTAGGAATGAGATGAGCAGGAGATCTTACCTGAATTACTGGAGAATGTGATCACACCTCTGGGGTGAAAGGAAGGGAACAGAATGGCCTCCTCCTAAGGCAGGGAATTTTCTAGTTTCTGTCTTCTGTCTTGTAACTGTGCTTCAGACTGTGGTTATGTTTGACGGCAGCACTGTCTAAGCTGGCTTAAATAGTCCCCTCTGTGCTGGCACAACTATGTGTGGCAACTTGGTGAATTGGTTCCCTGATCAGACCTGACTGGAAAACAATCTATTTATTTGTTTATTTAGCTACAACATCTGCAGAGCATGGAGAGGCAGAGAATGAAGAGTTGAGGCTATTCAGCTGGTCTTGTCACACATGCACAAATCCAAGTTGTCTTTTGCTGAGTAAGTGCTAATTTCTGCATGCTTTGTATTCATTTACAGTAGGAGGAAAATTGCTTCATTCTCCCTCTTCAAAGTGCCGTGGGTTATACCATGCTCTCTCCCTGGTAATGAACTGTGGGCTTTGCTTTTGCAACCACACTGGATGCTTTTATCCAGTGCCTCCATTAATAAGTTGCAGCTTTACACCACCTCTCCTCAGAATCTCTGCAGGTCTCTGGGGTTCCCCAGTTTTCTCAGAGAAATCTGTATGTATTCTTTGGAAAAGGAGAACTTCAGCTTCTTTCTTTTTCTCTTGAAGAATGCTGTACTATTATTTCTCTGGACATCTTCAAGTCATTTACCTTTTACCTCAGATTTAGTTTACTTGTGTAGTATTGTGTGTTCTTTTATGGTGGGTTGACAAAAAACTGTAAGCTCTCAAAGCTGAGTAAGAGATTTAAGTTACACATCAATGCTGATAGCAAATGAAAGATAAAGTAGAGGTTATGGTGTTTCAACATTTCTGCAGGACACCACTTCCTACTGCATAGTAAAATTGCATTAGATGATGTCTCCCATCTGTTTTTTTCCTTTCCTCTTACAGAGAAGAGAAAAGATGGTACTCCTGTTGCATTTTCCAGAGGTGGCGGCAAAGTGGCTGCACAGGGAAGATTTGCAGGGAGACAAAGGATGTTCCTTATGCCCTGAGGACCATGCTATTTTATGGGAGGGAGAAGAGGGGGAGAAAAGAGGACTGGACAAGAGCCTAGTATTCATGAACAAAGCAAGCTTTCAGAAGCTGAATCCAGCAGTGTGGAAAGACATCAGAGGCCACCAGGCAATCTTAACTCTTGAGCTGAGTTTACTAATGAAAAATGTCCTGGTTCTCTTTGAGCATTTTTTGTGTACACTTACAGTACAGGTGTTCCAATATCTACCTGGAGAGAATTGCATAGATGAATCTGTACCTGATACGGTCTTTCTCGAACCCTCCTCTGCTGTTACTAGGATAGGATGGTGATCATATTTCAAAAGTGGAGTAACTGCCAGAGTAGGAAGAGGAACAGGTAGTCAAGCTACAGAGATCTTCATTTCTTCATTTCTTTTTTTCGTTGGTTGCACAAAAGGATGTGAAAGTTTCATCCCACAGCCTGCAATTCCTCACTCTAATGCTTCCAGGCCAGTACGTAAGGCTCATGTTCTTCAGTATCAGTCAGTGCTCTGTAGCAATGTGCTGTTTGGCTTCCTTTGCTACTGTATATATATGTGACAGGCTGTGTTACCTGTGTAACAGACTTTGAGTTCAGCCTTGTGCTTTTCAAGGGCAGGCTACTCCTGCAGCTGTTAAACTCCGCAGCAATTCGTATGCACAAAGCTCTTATGTGCTCTGCTTGTGCTTAATGCATGGACAAACATGTGGGTCAGTTTTGAAACTTCGTTGTGGGATAGCCGCAGATTAGTCACAGTGATGTGTTTGTACGCTTCAGATGGGGAGCCTTGTGTCCAGAAGAGCCCTCTCAGCCTGTGCCTTGTGTCCTGCAGTCTTGGGCTTCCTTAAGAAATATATAAATACATCGGAATACACAAAATGGATTGTCTTTGTTTAAATATTCATAGCAAAAGGGTTTGCTTGGCTCTTGGGTTATTTGGTACTTAGCTTGTCCTTTTTGTGAACACGTTGATAAGCTGTTGTTAGAGTAGACCTTGTCTCAATTTTGGTCATCTGCTGGGTAAGATTCACAATTGTGGTAAAAAAAACCTGATAAAAGCTGCTTTCAAAGTGATGTTTCATCATGATCTCTAGATGTGTTTCTGAAAACATGCCGTTATATCCTTTGTGTGAAGAAAACTTTTTGCAGAGGTGGACACTTAATAATATCCATTTTGCTCTGGAAAAGCAAGAGAATAGGAAAGCAGGGAGGTCATTTCCTTTTCTGACCTAAGAAAACTTAAAAGCAGTCTTCTTAAAGTAGTGATTCCATTTACATCCTTTAGAAAAGGAGGAGCATTGTTACCTTATCCCTAGCTTTATATTTTACGTTTTGAAGTGATTAGTGAAACTTAAGTTTGCATGATACTATAATTTATCTTTTGGGGTTTCTTCCAAGGATCTGTTTATTCCACATGGAAGAACCAGTCTTAACTCCCAGAACAGGCAGTGAGGAAAACTTTTCTTGGAAAAAAGCTTCTGCACTTTTGTTCTGTTGATCATTTCTTGATCTAATTGACCTCACTGTGAATAAGGGGAGTGCTCCTTGCTGGGTTTAAATGTCCTTTGGAAAAGTTGTACTCCTGTTCAAGTGGAAGTGGAACGTTTCAGTGCCCTTAGTGGTTATCATTTAACTACATGCTGTAACTTACTATCTTCCAAAATACTACAACATTGAGTGAAAGATGGAGAAGTGTGAGGGAAAAACTAAGTGTGAAATGTTGGTTGTGTGTAGGTTTAGATGAGTATCCCTTCTTCAAAATGTGTTGTGTAAGACAAGTGTACTGAGCCTGTGTAAAAATGAAGTGTCAAAATCTCTTGGGGGGGGGGGGAGGGGGGAAGTAACTTTCTCCCTGAAATGTTTCTGTGAATGTTTAGGTTATTCTAGCTTGTACTTGAAGGACAAAATTAGAGCAAGTATTGGTATTTCTGGATAAATGTTTAAGCGCTGCCCACACATTTCTCTTGGGTTTTATACTTTTATGTCCTCCTTGTCATCATGTGCCTTCTTACAAAGTAGTAAAAATATAATTGTTTGGAACTGTGTGGTAAGATGCTACCAGAACCTAATTATTGTATCTTAACAGGCGTATTTTTTGTAAACTCTTCACAAAATCTAATCCATTGGTCTTGCCTCTGCAATTGTTTTTGAGTGATGTGCAGTGTTTTGGGGGTAAGCAGCTTCAGTGCTCAGTTGAGACAGGCCACGTGAGGTCCATTCTGCATATGGTCTTTTGAATTCAGCAGAAATGCTGTATTTATCTCTTGAACAAGCCTAAACTGTTGAGAGCACTGTGTTTTGCCCAGGCTCTCTTAAATCAGTGGTTTTCAACCTGGAGTTGGCAAGAAGCAACTGTGGAAAAATAAGATTATTGCCAATAGTTCAAATTGCGTGGGGTCTTTATGCTTTTCAGGAGCCCACAGTTTGAAGATTACTGCTGTAAATGATTTGTAAACAGGAGCTAGTTTTTTCTGTTTGCTTTTCCAAAGTGGTTGTAGGTCTTAAGGAGTATGAGCTGATATTTAGTCATATATTAGATTAGGATTGAGTTTTCTTTTTCCTTTTGCTTCTCATACCTAACTATTTAAAAATGTATTTTATCCAAAAATGGATATCACAGAGGAGACTAACCCTGGAGAGCTTCAACTTGAAAACTGACTTCTGCACAAAGGTTTGAGTGGCATTAAGTAGGTCTGTTTTAAGTGCTGTGCTTCCTGTCCTCAGAGCTTCTGTATTTTCCCTTTCAAGAACTTTGCTGTGAAGGTCAGACTCCTGCTACAGTTTGTGGTAGATCTAAAGATTTCAATAGCGCTCTTATGTTCCCTTCTTGTGGTTAAGAAGAGAGCACAGGCTTGAGTGTAAACTTGAGTGATGTAGTCTTCATCCCCTGTGTTGGCAGATACACTGAGACAACAGGTAAGCCACCTTTCTGGCCTCAACAGGATTAATGACTCAACTAGTCTTAATGGCTAGAAGGTATCTGAGGTGTGGAATGGACACCAAGCTGTTTGGTAGTTCCTAGGTGCGCTGATAGTCTAGGTATCAAAGTCTTCTCCTAACAGCTCTTCCAGCTCACTTTTACTTAACTAGAACATTAGCTGAGGTCACAGGCTGAGTGTACTAACAAATTTGAATATAGAGTTCGGAGGTTACTCTGCTCAACAAGTTGCTCAGGTTCAAATTAGATTAAAAATTGACTTCATAAGTTAAAGATGTTGCAGGCCTGTAGTCTCCATTGCCATGGAGGCTGCCTTCCTTGCCTGTAACAAACAGATTGATTCTTGTTCCCAAATCATCTGTTTGCCTGTGACTAATCTTGAATTCATATCTTCCTGCTGCTTGTACTTTGAGCTGAATTCTGTGGTCCAAATAAGAACAGCAGATAGGGCTTTACATTTTCTCAATCCCTTCTAGCCCAAGGACTGTTCCTGCCTGGGATAGGAAATGCCTTATGCAGTTTTGTGTATAATGGGAGGTGGTGGAGGGGAAGGCATGCAGGGAGAAGTTGATCACAGCTGCTTTGGTCTATACTTACTGGCATGTTGCTGAACTTTAGCAGCTAAATGTGCTTGTGATGACACCTCACAAACTTCAGAAAATAAGCAGTTATTTTTGGAAACCTTTTCTCTAAGAACTAAACGTACTAAACCTACTTTAAAAAAAAGTCTATGCAAAATCACTAGTTCCCCAGAAACCCATCACCTTCTGCTTATTATGCTCATGGGCATTTCAGCATTCTAATACTAAATCTTGCTTGATGTTCTGTCCTGTCTGTCATTCCATTATCTGGAACTTGGAGCATTTTATGTAGCTGTAGGGGAATTGTAGAATAGTTTGGGTTGGAAAGGACCATAAGATCATCTAGTTCCAGCCACCCTGCTATGGGCAGAGGAGTATTTCTTTCATATTCAGTTCAGGGGAAGAGATGAGTGATTCTCCAACTTTGTCTTTGCTTTCAGCATGCCATGGTGCTGCCTAGGAAGGTTTTTGTGATTCTGCCTGTAAGCAGCAGACAACCAATTCCAGTGCTGGGTTGCACTGGGAGACTTGAAGGGTTAAGAGTGATGAATTATTGCATAGTGTTGAGATTCTGGTGGTGGTAACAAAACTTTCTCTACAGTCCCCTCCCCCCCAAAAAAAAAAAAAAAAACAAACCCAAAAACAAACCCAAAAAAACCAATCAACCAACAAAAAAAAACAAACCAAAAACCCCCCACAAAACCCACCAAACAAAACCAACCCCTAAATAATCCCTGCTCTGAACACTGCTTTGCTGCCCCATAGTTCTGCTAGCACAGCTATATCAGTGTCTTTTTGTAAGCTGGGTCCTGAAGCTGAAGTTTGATAAGCCTTTCCTTTAGTGAGAGGTCCTAGGTTAGGCTGAGCAGGGTGTGTCAGACCTCAGCTTTAAGTGGGCCTGAAGGAAAGCCATGGATATAGGTATGTGAAGGAATCCCTGCAAGTGGTGTTCCTTGCCTCTGAGCATCTATTCACAGTGGTTGCGGAAGGGCCCTGGTGCCTGCTTGGAGCAGCTTCTGCTGAGGCATGGAAAGTGAGGCTCTCCTGTGGACAAATCCCTGCTTTCTGTCAGCAGGGCAGCCAGTGTGCAAATGGGCTCTGGCTGTTAGTCCAGTAATAGCTCACACTCTGCTGTCAGTCCACACTGGGGGCTAAACCCACGGCTCTGCGGGGAGGGCAGGGGCGCCGAGCTGCGGAAAAGCTGAGGGGAAGCGTGCTCAGCCTCAGAGAG